>JJOG01003251.1:0-10834 GCA_000715275.1 Gyrodactylus salaris
AAGGTTATAAGAGTCTCTAGCTTGATTAAGATAGTGTTGAGTAGTTAAATTAGTTAGTTGAACTTTACGTGGATCTCTTATCGACCCAACTTCGATAGGGATCCAATTTTTATTTACATTGAAAGATTCCGACTCGTTCTGTAAAGGTTTTTTAAGACTAGAATTCAAAGACTGTAGACCACAGGGTCTTTTTGAGCTCAATTTTTTCACTTCCAAGAGAATTTTTATTAAGGATCTATCTTGCAATGCTGTGTTGCTATGTTTGATTATTTCATGAATTACTTTGTCTAGAGAAAGTTATTTTGAATTTAAAGCCTATTTTTAAATCGATATTTTCCATTCTGAGATTCTAGTAGTGGTTGGTAAAGGCTTCAATTTCAAAAGTAACTTCTTTAATCAACGCAATTTATTGAAATGATTGAGCATCATTTGTAATGGAAAGCTTCTGGCTAAATTCGGTGGGCCGGAGAGAAATTCTGAAATCGACACTCTGGTAATGAGGTGGATAATCGTGCAACAGACGACCGTGTGGATAGAGGGGGTCGGGGTGACAGGGGTGGAGGAGATTTTTATTAATTTTTGAAATCAAAAAAATTTGGCATGACCTCTCCTTAGTCCGGGTTTTCTATAGTGCCAGCCTTAAGTACTCCCCTCTTCTATGATGTTTTTCTCAGCCTAAAGCTAATCCCTACTCAATTCTAAGGCTGGCACTAGTCTCAATTTCTTCTATCCTACTAACTAACTCAAATGATTTTATTTAATCTTCTCTTTCAGCTGGATCCAAACCTTCAATGCATTGGAGTTGTGTAATGTAATCTTGTTGAATAGAATTTTCATTTCCAAACTTAACTCTTAACCCACTCAAAACTCAAATTCCAAGTTGAATTAAACCCTAAGAAGTCTTGTTTAAGTAGAGTGAATCTGGGTCCTTGTAAGCCATGATTTTGGAGATGGTCATACCCTTTTAACCCTCTTAAGCAAAACATAGAAAAAATTCTATACCAAAATTTAGAAAAACCTACGATTAAAGAAAAAAATAGTTTGTTTTAAATAATAACAAATTTCGATAATCCAGGATTAAACTAAATGAGTTTACAATTAAATTTTGGCGCCATGAATATTTTCAATTTATTCAAACTTAACATCTTAAGATTTAATGGAATGGTGAAAAACCACACGACTGACTTAATTTATTTTACTTAGTATTATAAATATAAGTTTGGTTAACACTGCTAGCATTTAACTTGAAAAAAATCTGGACCTAAGAGGGTTAAAGGGAGTTTCACTAGTTACAATGCAGCCTCGTCTCTTGACTCCGATCAATCAAATTGGATGTTGAAGCACCACAAACCAACTATTTAAGAGTTTATGTCGACTCCAAATTCTGTAGATGTCGGCATACTCTAGCGAAAAGTGTGGATTGCTCTTGTTAATTCTGAACCACTTCTTAAGGTTGCAGAAGTAGATAATCGTCTCGTTAGGATAGTACTTTATACCTTGAAAATGAGTAAATTCTTACTTTGGAAACTTTTAAGAGTCACTTGAAACCTCTCAGCAGGGGAATGTCGTGAAGAGGAACCCATCTTCAAATGGCAACCACACCACGCTGCTCAGATTTAAAATTGACTGAATTGAAGAATGAATTTTGGTGATACGAACATACCTTGACTCTGATTGGTTGATTTTATCCACTATAGATTTGTGAACGATTGGTGAGCGTGTAACAAAAGGACACACCAGCACGTCCAATCAAATTTGCGTATCCACCTAGCTCATAAAAGAATCACAATTACACACCTCATAAAATTGTTAAATTATTACAATACTACTGTAGCTTGATTTGGAATCTCTCATATTTGCCAAGATTATTAATCGATGTGTTTTGTCTTTTAATAATAGTTTTTATGATGCATCAAATCTTCATCTAAAGTTGGAAAACGATAAATCTGAAATTATTCAAACTATATAATATATAGTATATATAGATTTATTTAAGAAGATATTGACTTGAAAATGTTCGATTAATTCATGATGTGTAAATTTGAGAAGAAATGAAAATTTCCTGGATTAAAAATAGAAAAACACAATGACACTACTAATAAGTATATATCTGTATTTTATTAATCCCATATTAAAATGTGTTACATCTTCATTGTAAATTCTACAATTTATTAGATTCTACATTTCCTAAGCTTATAAATAAGGATCTTGAGTAAAAAGTATGATTTACAAATTTAAAAAAATATTTCATTGAAAAAATAATTACTTTTAAAAAAGGCAAGAGAAAAGTATCTTATCAGTATGGCTGATGGCTTAAATGTGATCGGATCATATTTCAAAAGGATCTGGGAAATAATCGATGTGGACAAGAAGACTCTGGTCGTGATAATAATTTCCTACACAGCGTTCTCATTGGCCCTTGTACTCATCTACATTCTATGTGCAAACTATTTTTTTAAAGCTAAAAGATATACAACTATAGAACCGCAAATGTCAATGATGACGAAGCCGGAGCGGTCAATTTCCATCCAAATACCTTCAACGGGTGAGAGACTCACTTTCAGATCATCGCACTACTCAACATTGTCATCACGCAACTCAATGATAAGTCAGGATTATGCACGGAATAAACGCTCAAGAAAACAAGAGGAAGGAAGATCTATTGTGATTAATGCTTGAGAAGAGAACCAATTGAGGTGAAACAGTGAAATTAATTTACTAAACTGAGAAGATAAATGAATTTTAGTTATAATAATTACATTCTACTATACTTGTTTGAGCAATTTTAACTTGAACAATAACAGCTATTTGATAGCTATTAAACCATGATTGTCAATGTTATAAGAAGAATTTTTGAACAAGTCACATTTAATAGATTAATCATGGATATACCCACCCTTTTAAATTCAGCTCACTAATCCCTTAGATTTTCTTTAAATCTACACAGTCAGATAGTTATTTGTCGCATCACACTCTAGAGATTGTTGAATCAACAATATTGATATTGAGAAAATATTTATTTATTATTTGTAAAATCACTGTATAAGAACAACAAACTACAACCCTAAACATTTTTGTTTTAATCACTTTTGATAACTAAAAAGGCACAATTAAAAATATTTAAGGATATATTAATGATCAATCAGATTGATGATTTCGAAACGAGATCAAATGAAAATTGAGAAATTTTCACCTGAAAGATTTTCTTTATCAGTAGGCTCAGTATTTTCAATATTAATTGGATTAACTTTATTGTACTTTTGTTGTCGAAGATTTTATGACGACAGGAACAACAAGGATCCTCCAATCTATCCAGAGCCTGTGGCTTATGAATCTGTCTTCACTGTTGATGATCCTCCGCCATCATATGAAGAATGCTTAGAGGTATGATTCGAAACAATTAAATTCCCGAAATTTATTTATATTATTTTTTTAAATAATCCAATCAATAAAATTTTATATTCTAAAAAATCTATAACTTTCGAAAGAATATTCGGATTCTAATCAGTCTTGGTAATTTGATAAAATGCTTGTCAACAAAGAGATCAACTGTTTACCAACGACTTTGATATATATTGGCGGAAGGACGAAGCCATGGCGTCCCTGATCCGGTAACTCGATTGTGTACGAATAAGTTAGGTTATATTCACTTGTAACGTAGTCATCGGAGCCTCCTGAAGCTTCGTCTATGCGGAAATGGAATAAGATGAAAATTCATTGAAAAAAACATATTAAGTTCAAATATAACTTTCTACATGTGAAAAAAACCTTTTATTTCATTAAGGGAGAACCAATCATTACGTCTTGTAAAGAACCTTATTTTTTTCAACTATTATTTCGTGTAGAGAAACAGTACAGGCTATTCCACACGAGGTTAAACACTTTTGCAGTCCTGGTTATGCGAAGTTTAGAGGTTAAGTCTTAGACTAAAATGATAGACATTTGTGGAAATCATTTAACGTTGAAATAATTTATAGATTTCAGGTATTAGATAAAGAAGCTCACATGCTCTCGTCTACCTAATTCTATTTATTTTAAGACAACATGTGATCTGTGAGTTATTGTTTGAAAGAAACAAGATTCTGGAATCAGTAGAGCAACCAAAAGAGGCACTTTATTGACTTCAACAATCCCTCAAAATTTGATAGGAAATCTCGAAATTCGTTACCTTAACCCTCTGAAAGATTCTTTTTTTCAAGATAAACTGATGAAAGGGGCTTATTTTTATGGTATTTCACTTAATTTTTTTTTATTCTGACTTTGATTTGACTTAAATGGGTGCAAAACTGGCAGTAAATGTGAGATCTTTGCTAATTTTTATATGCACCATAATGAAGCGTGCTGATTCTATGAGATTACTTCTTGCATGTCAGCTTCCATTTAAAAAATAATTTGCAAATTTTATTTTAGCTATTTTTCAAAACAATCCTTTTTAATTGATTCTTCTTATTGAATCAAAGTTGACAAATGAGACACATTAAATCATTTTGACCCAGTTATTCATTTAATTCAGTTCAATCTGAATCTAGGTCCTTATTTTAACTATTCATCTACTACTCACAAGTATATATTCAGTGAGATTAGAAGAATTAGCGTAGCAAGAAATCTGTGGGGTTTCTGTTCGAGGCCTAGGCAAATGTTTAACAAATTTTCTTCTGATTGTCTTAATCAAATTGTTAATCAAAATGCAACTTGATTTTTTAAATTTTAAATATCTAAAAAAATTATTTTCTCACATTTACGAATTGGGGAAAAAATATTTTCTGTGGCATTTGGTTGTCCTCATATTTGGCCAATGCTATTGTTTAATGGAAAAAAAAAGATTCTTTCTGTCTCAAAATGCAACAGACCTATAAATTCCACAAAAACCCCAAAAGAGATATGTGGATTCCTTGGTAGACATATTCTTAAATGCAAAAGGGTCAACAATTGGTTCTCAAAGTTTTCTACTGGCGGCTACAACCTTTAGAACCCTCCAAAATCAGACAGTAAACCAGTTGACATTGATCAGGATTTACGAAGGCTTATCGAGGAAAATCATAGGATAACAACTCGGGAAGTAGCCCAGAATATTGCATGTTCGAATAGTAGGATACGTCAACAGAATTGATTATAATCAATAATTATTGGGTCCCACACGAATTGACCGAAGCCCAAAAATCAAGAGATATTCATCATGCGAAACTCTTCTCAAAAAGCATAATAAATCTTCATTTCTCGACTGAAACTTGTGATGAAAAGTGGATACTTTAAAAGAATGTTGATAGAAAAAGTTTCTGGACAAAGAAGGATGAATACCTGGTGATTAGTGATCACTTGATCGATAGAATAATGATCTCAAGCAATTATTGAATTTTATTCAAACATTTCTCCGTATAAAAGCTTTAAAATTGATTTACATCTCAGGATAAAAACAAATCGGGAATTTTGGGAAAATTACATAATAAATTTGTTTGTAAACAATTTTAGATTAAAATTTCATATCTCGGAATCTATGAACTTTTTTCTTTAAAGACTCATCAAAGTAGAAGTTAAAAAAACAACAGATTGTTTGGAAAGTCATTTTACAGACCCTTTGATTGAATTACTTTTGACCAACTCCTTCTTAGAAATGCAGTATCTATTCAGGTTAGTTGAAATCCTTGAAATTCTGCGATAAAAATACTTACATAACAAATCAGATGCACTGCCCACAGTGTAGGATGTTCCATATTGCTTACGGATCATGTACGAGGCTCTCAGACCGTTCAACATCTAGAGAGTGAGTTTAATGATTATTAGAAGTATCTTTCATATTTCTTTGAAAATAAAACACTGAAATATGCTCTCTGTTGATCTGATAATTATGGATGATAAACCATAAATAAATAATATCATGACCCATGATACATTTCTTGTTATAATTATATTTGAAATTTTAGATTGAATGATTTTTAAGAACGACTGAATGGAAAACCCCCGAATGATCATTTGATCGAGTTTTATTATTTTCAGGGATAACATTTTCATATATAAGGTTGCTTGCAAATTATTGCATTCATAGCAGAGTATATCATTTTGCTAGTTACTTTGAAGGGAAGTAGCCTATAGACTGTTCCAATAGTACAGTTGGGAGAATCGAATATTGGGTCCCACACGAATTGACCAATATTCATCATGCGAAACTCTTCTCAAAAGATATAAAGAGCTCTACAGGATGATTACTTGCGATAAAAAGGGAAAAAGAAGAATGAAAACCCATTGCAATACCTCAAAATGTCTCGGGAGAAGGTCCTAATCTGTGACTAGTGGTATTGTATAGGCATAATTTAATATCTTCCTTCCACCCAACCGATAGAAGTAATGCAAATTCTGATCTAGATAACGCAAGGCTACATGTATCGTCTAAACTGATGAAGATTGATATTTGATTTTTTGACTCTTTTTAATAATCACATTCTATCTAACATTTCAAAGAGAAAAGTTATTTAGCGTTATGTTTAAGAGCCGACAAAGAAAGACAGTTAATCATGAAAATGGTTAAAAATCGTTTCAAAAGTTTGATAAATCTGCCAATAAATGATTAAAACTCACAAGCTCTTCATAATGACTTGGATATGTCATTGACTTGTAGCCATAGGCGGTGAGTAGAAATTGTCCATAAGAGTGTATTGTGAAGAAGCCAACAAGTTTACTCGTACGATGTATTCTCTCCAACCTTGATATAACAGCGGATGACTCAGCTTCCGACCCAGCCCCTGAACCGGAGTATGTATCGGCACATTCAGAACTTAGACTGGAGTTTTCTAAGGAGGGAATATGTGTTAAGAGAACATATTAAATCAGAATTGATTCTGGTCAAAGAAAAGGCTTCGAAGCTCAAGGTATTTCCAAATCTCAACTCAGGACTTTCATCTTGAGAGAATAAACCTTTTCAACTTTAAAATAAGTATTTAACGCAATTGTGCAAATTCATTTTTATAGAATTTATTCATATTTAAAGAAGATAACACCAATGCATACATAAACGGCGGAAACTCGAATAACAGTATATTTTGCCTGATAAATATAGCTTTTGCATTCAATGTGTTTAGAGAGAGGCCGGTCAGTTTGTGTAAAAATGAGTGTGAACCAAAAAATATTTCCAATTTTGCAAACCATTCAAGTTGGGTTTAAAACAAAAAAATTTGCAAGATAAGTGAGTTTTTTATAATCAGACTAGATGCCCTTATCTAGCGTTTTGCAATTATTTTCTTAATTTGAAGTAAATTTCAAGTGGGTTTAAAAAATAAAATAAGCTAAAAAATTTCTTCCTCATTTTTCCAATTTTTATTGCCAACTTTTGACTCGTTCATTGTTCTTTCTTTTATTTTTCTTAGATATCGGTTTTTATCCCGAAATGCGCCTCTTGGATTCTAATGGGGGAGGGGGTAAATGTGCCAATTTGATACTTCTAGAAGAAAATATGGGGAGACCACGAGAGGGGTAGACATGAAATAGTTATTTTCAAGTGAAAGTTTCACCTACTACAAAGTAGTAGATCAGAGTGGGTGATTTTTGTCAAAGTTTAGTTTGAAATAAGACTATTTAGAGAGCAAATTTAGATAAAGTGAATTTCATCAATGACCAGACATATACGTTTCGTCCTTATTTGGACTCTTCAGTATGCCATAGGTGGGAATTGAACCCGCAACCAGCACCTTGGTAAGCCAATGCACTAGCCACTGATCCAACTCACCGATGAATCCATTACACCTTATAGTCTTATTTCAAACTAAACTTGGATGAAATAGTTAGTTCACACACAAACACGGTTCAAAGCTTCTGATTGGATACTTATATGATCGCTTTTTGGGAGAACCATATAAGTTAGAACAAAGAAAATCTCGATTCCTCCACTTGAGACTGCTAAGAGGGTCCTGGGAAAAATTCAGAACGATTCAATTATTTTTGTAAGAGTTATCAAATGACAAAATATGAAATTTTCAGCTTGTTTTCAAGTTTAACTTAATACTTTAAATGGCACAAACTTTGAAATAGGTATAGAAATGAAATATTATTTTTTAATTTATCCGATCAGTCTGTTTGTTCAGATAACTGATGTTTAAAAAAATCTTTTACAGACATTTTTGAATCCTTCAGTCAAAAAGTTCGGTTTTAGATCTTTTTTTATTAAAAATCATACGAGAAAGGAGAATTAAATAAAAATATTAGAATTTTCAAAATTCTGTGCCCTTGAAGAAATCGATTATTTTCGGGGATGCAAAGTCATATGACCTGACTTTGTCAATTTATTTACGTCACGTTATTATGAGAAGTGAAAATTGCAGGAGTAAATATTTTTTGTATGCTCTAAAAAACTATTAGACTGAAATAATGTTTTCTTGTGCTAAATTCAAGCCTTCTACACTTGAGTATGATGGAATTTGTGAAAGAACGTTTCGCACAAAAATTATCGAAACCATTTCGGTTAAATAAATTTCTTACAAAACTCTCCGTTTAAAATTTCAGTCTATTGATGAACAGCTATGCTATGTCGGAATTCTAGGTTGAAAGATGAAGAAAAACTTATTTTAAAGAAAAATAATTTTAAGCTCCAATAAAAAAAATTTTAAATTGTCTTTATCGTGACAATGCAAAAGGCTTTGACAAGCTGAGCTTTGATTTTTTATGATAGCCTATTAAAAATGCAATTTGGTGACATGAATTCATTTTTATTTCACAATTTTTCCCCTTATTCCCTACACCAAAGACCTTGGCCCTAAAAATTAGAGGACATAACATTTTGTATTTATAACATTCTTAGAACCACAGATGATCCCCCTTTGGTGACGATCTTTATAAAACCTACGTACTGTCGCATTTTGACTAAATTTTATCTTTTATTATTGATGTCAATAAAGACTACCTCATTGCCATCATTCCTTACGAAAGCTTTACTCTTTGAACTTCTACAACTCACGCATAGCACAATCAAATCTCAATCCATTATGGATTCAATCCATGGCTCAAACGACTTGCATTAAAACATGTATTTCAACAAACACACAAAATAATTGAAGAATCCAGACGCCTACCACAGCCTAAGCATTCATTTCACCACTCATCTGATCGAAACTGGACTTGACTTAAATATAGATTTGAAAAAATTGCAATCATTCTCAAATCACAAATTAACCCTGAACTTTCATTATTGTATCCGCGATTCATTCAAACAAAAAAAATTCAATTAAGCCTTATTATTTTTCAGTTTTAGATCAATCTTGGCTAATTTTAATTCTAGATTAGTGGCCATAATACTAATTGGTAGATGAAAGAAGAAAAATAGTTTATTTTTATGGCTACTACTAATCTAGAGCCAATTAGCGCGACCAAAAGAGGCAGAGGATTGATTCAAAAATTGACTCATAACTAGGGCTACCAAAAATATGAAAAGTCATATTTTTAATGGTCGGGTGTTATATTTGAAGAAATGTCATTTCATGTTATATTTTCTTATTCATTTTTCATTCATAGTCCAAATGTCATATTTTATCAATTCTTTTTCGGTCGAATTGGACACTTCTAACTAAAAAGTCTCAACTTATCAACAATTTATAAGATAAGATAATCTTTACTAGCACATAGGGCTTGTTATGCCGAGATTATTAATAGTTCTTACAATATCAGATCTTGAGTTGTATTTTTCTGAGCACATTGCGTTATAAATTATGCCCTCTAGAGTTAAACATAATTTCTGATAATATGTTTATTAAACGTTTTTAATACGATAATTAATAGGCGATAACATGCGAAAAGGTATTTGTGAAATTTGCAACAAGAAATTATCGTTTTAAAAGAAAATAAATGAAATTTCACAACTTTTTGACATGGTCAAGAACTAATTGATTTTGAGCTATAAAAGTCTACTTTTCATGCCAAGTATGATTCAGTTAGCATTAGTAATCAATTGAATTAGTCTTTTGAAAACAACAGTAATTTTCTTCAATTCAAGTTTCTTGAGAGATTCTAAAAATTTGTTGTCAATTCAAGAGAGTTGCAACTAATAAAAACAAAGTATTAATCTAGTCACTAAAATTATAATATTATTATAGAAAACGTTTAAAATAAATGAATAATTTTTACAAAAATATGTATCTTTACAACAAATTTCACGGTCATGATAAATAGATAACTCTGGATTGAACAAAATCGTTTATATCTATTAGTACTTCGGTTGGCGGATCCCTAGTAAAGACACGACCAGGTTCAACAACTCAATGAACATATCCTAAATGTAATTGATAGGGTGGTAAATTTACGAATTTTGATTTATATTTTAATTCTAGTTCAAGAAATAATTTGCTAATTTTTGCTATTTTTTATGCTAACATCTTGAAAGAATTTTTTTACAAGAACTATTTTCTGATTCATTCTCAAGTTTTTATCAGATAAAAGGTATACCTCGAAGGATTGACTCGATTGCTTTCTATTAGTGATTCATTTTAATCAGCTTGATATGATTCATGTCCTACGAAGACGCATGAGCTTCGGATATCTTAGGAGGCTTGTTCCTTAGTAGGTACATTCAAATGTATTTAAGAAAAAAAACTGAGGAAAATTCTCATTGGTTCATTTCAACTATGTCGGGCAGTACTCAGAAGCTCATAGCATGCAAATAAGAATTAGTAAAGTTTTTGCTATTTTGCTTACAGCACTAGTAATTGATAACAATACTTTACGTTAGGCTACTAGTCAATTCCCCTTGAAAAGAACCGCATTCAGCCAGATTTCGGAGGCGATGATACAGTGGTCAATTATCCCTGGATAATAACATAAGTAAAGTGAAAATGTCATGAAAAGATTTCAAGGTATA
>JJOG01003261.1:0-26344 GCA_000715275.1 Gyrodactylus salaris
TTGCAAAAAGTTGATCAATGAGATAAATTAGATTATTTTTGACCCAGTAATTCATTTAAATCTCTCCAATCTGAATCTAGGTCCTTATTTATTGCATTGAAGAAGTGAAGATTTGAAGAATTTATAGATCCTATCAAAAATTAGCAGGAAATAAAATGAATAAATTTGCTATTCATCTTACTGTCCTATTAATTATTAGGGTTATTATCAAAATCAGTGGAGGGGGTAGACATTATTATTACAACCTATAGGTAATAATACAACAGTCCAGTTAAAGTTATTATGAATAAGTGGAGTTTAAATTTACATATTAATAACAAGTGTAGATGTTGTTCATTTATCATAAACCATAGGACATACCAAATATATATTATAGCTACCCAATGGATTAAAATGGAATTTTTGGGACTATTTTCACAATTTCCCAAATGGTCACATTGTTAAAAAGTGATATTTTATTCCAATCGAATGGTCTAAAACAACACTATCTCACCACTGGGTATCTTTATCAGCTTTCAGGTGTTTAAGAGTTGCTGTGTAATTATACAATCTTTCATGAATAACTTTCATTGGTTATCAAAATGGACTTTTTGGACTGTTTTCCAATCAAAAAATGGTCTAAAATCATTCCTTTCAAGGGACTATTTGGGTAGCCCTAATTATAACAAAGTGAAAAACTCTAAATAAAGGCTAAAACATTCATGACACATGATTTCGGTTTTTTTTATAAAAATTGAGTTGGTACAATCAAATAAACATTCCTCTTTTTATAAAAAAATCCGAAATCTTATGTTATGAATCTTTAATCCTTTTTTAATGAGAATTATTTACAGTTTTTCACTTTTTTATGATTATATATATTGGTATGTCCTATGGTTTATGATAAATGAACAATATCTACACTTGTTATTAATATGAAAATTTAAACTCCACTTATTCATAATAATTTCAACTAGACTGTCCTATAGGTTTTAAAAATAATGTCTACCCCTCCACTGATTTTGATAATAACCCTAATTATTAATGATATGTGCTTTCAAGATTTTATTAGAAAATAAAGTAATAGCTGAGAACAAGTTTTTTTTCTGTCTTTGTTGTCTTTCACGAGCTCCAATCATTTGTGGGGGGGGGGTTGAGATTCAGCAAAAAGACTGTGAAAAATTAGTTTGCAAATTTAACTCATAATAGATAACCTGTATAATATACAGTGTATATGATGCATATTTGCTAAAAATTAAAAAATATATAACAACATTTCTTGATGAAAATTGAAAGTACCTATTATTTTGTAATAATAATCTCTACCCTTCATTCAAAATGTGATAACTCGAAGATGTGAAAAAATATCTTTGAAAACTGTCAAAAATACTGTACCAAATTATATTAAAAACTAATTAACTCGTCAAAATAGACTTTAATAGATCATAAAAAAACAAAAAGTTGACAATCCTGTTCATTGTTGAGTGTCAGAGCTACACAAAACTTTGACATTCCTCTGAAATATCGTCTCATATTTTGCGTAAAAAGCTACTAGTTATCATTGGCCAACTGTTTTTTGTTAAAAATAAGATTCAGTGGTTTTTTCTTAGCTTCTGTGTGAAGCAGCATTATTGAATCCCTTAATTTTAATAACACAGTCAGTGTAGTATGCGAAAAAACTGTAGAATACAAATAAATCTTGATTGACTATGATGTATTTTAACGTGCTGATTCCAAAAATATTAATAAATGAATGTGTATGCTTAGTTTGGAAGATATTCGCCGAAATAAAAAAGTGATCTTCAACCAAGCATAACTAGTTTGAGACAAGATTAAAATTCTAAAAGAAATAAAGGTATGTGGAATTGAATTCCTCCTAAGAATATATATTAAATTCAAGAAATGTCAGTCTTGTAGAAAACTTTAAAAATAAGGCCTTCATTTTTTTCGTGTGAAGATTTGAAATTTCATCTGGATCATATGAGCTAACTGGCAAATTATATAGCCGATTTTGAAGTTATATTCATTTTGATCGGATTGAAAAAAAATTAATTTTTTCTTAAAGAAAAAAAATTTAGTTAAAGATTTTTTTTCTCGTCAAATCTAGTTCAGGCAGCTATTATCAAGAGATATTATATTAGAAAACTTGAACCGCTAAATTCAAATGCATCTTGAAATAGCAAGAAAGATCAGATAAAATCTTCTTTTAAGATGATATTTTACCATTTTGGAAAAAAATAAATTATATTTTGCTAATCATTGATTTATTGATCAATTAAAGATCTTGAAATACTGTATTTTTAATGGGCCTATCATCAGTCAATAGTCCTTACCAAGAGTGAAATAACAAATGTTTCATTCTGTTGATTGTAGAGTTCTCTCGAAGGATGATATGGAGAGAGTAGAAATTAGTTAACAGAGTAGATAGAAAAAAAGATATACGAACGATTCTGATTGGCCACGTGGTAGAATGAGAAAAGTAATTTAAGATAAAAAATTCCCTGCCTAGATCAAAACCGACATCGCTTGTCAAGGCAGCTGCCGATAAGTCCAAATCAGATAAGTCAATCCCGAGAGGAAATACGCGGAAAGGAGCGAAGCTTCGGCATACCCACTTCGAATACCAACGTTCAAATCTATTCAAAGTCAACGTCAAACTCTAAGCAGAGCTCTTTCGATAAGTCTGACGCTAAGAGCAAACTATATACAATCGGCTACACGTCGGAGACACCGCCAAATCGATTAAACCTACCTATCTCGAACTTGGGGAGAGCGTCGAGCTTCGATAGCTGTCCAAGGCTACGCAATCAACACCAGAAAGGGACAGACGAATTCGTCCAACAGGCTGAGACCCCGTCGAGCAGCAGTAGGAACTCGAATGACTACACCAATTCTTCATTACCTCTGACGACGAGAAAGAGTAAGCAATTCATAGGCATAAAACCCTCAATTGAAATCAGCACCATAACTGAAGGTGGTGCCGGAAAGCCTGGAAAGTCCTTCAACAGCTTCGAGTCCAACGACAGCTTTGAGACACATTGGTTAAGTACAAAGAATAACGATGTCAGCACATCAGTGCCGAATATGGCACACTTGAATATGGCCCAGAATAGTAATAGCAGCAGTAGAAAGAACCCATCCCAGAGTAGATCAACTTTTAGAAGTCTCGTCTACCAACCGAGATCCTTCAATACGCCCGATGATAAGAGGGAGTATTCCTCACAGATCCGATCATATTCTTCGATTAGGAAGAATTCATCAAAGATATCAGCGAGTCAGAGTAACTTTGAGGACGATTTTGACTACTTTTGTCAGATTGCAAATTCGAATAAAATTAGCGTAAGTTGAGAGATTTCCTGGAATGACAGTTTTTCAATAAGCTTTTAGGATTCTTTCAATCAATAAGAATTCTATTCAAGTGCATCTCGAGACCTGCTCCTTTCAAATTGGAAATCTAACTTGGTGGGCATTTTTAACTTGATTTCTAAACCTTTCAAAAGTTTACATTCCTAAAGTTTATAGAGAAGAAAAATTGGCACTTTAGAAATTCAAATACTTTACTTTCTTTGTGTAGATATAGAGAGTGAATTGAAGATTCATTACATTTCATAGTGTAGAGGTCATAAATTACAGTACCTCAGTAATAGAGTTTCATGAATAAGAGAAAATGTTATCGAACGTAGAGTGGACACTGTCCACTGGACAGAATAAGAGAAAGAGGGGTCACATAATACATTTTTAGTTCTTAATTTTTCTCTCCAAAATCCCAGCTATAGTTTCACAAATAAGAGAAAATTATCAAACCCAGAGTAGACAGAATAAGAGAACGAATTCGGGTCTTAATTAATTATTTCTGTACCCACTTAAAGTCCATAACAATTACTGACTCATGTTCAGTTCGGTTATGGTTAATTGTTTATATAAGCTTTGGAGGTGAAAAAAGGGGGTCTCAATGAGTTATTTTTCACAAGTGATTGTTGAAAGTAAGTTAATAATTTCTTAATTAAAAATGTTATTCTCTTATTGTAAATTGGATGAACAAGAGTTTTTGTAAACTATATTTGTATCAATGCCCAGAGAATTTAAAACTTGCAAATTAAAAATGAGGTTTCAGAATTAAGTCTTGTAAAGTAATTATATTATGCAAGAATATTTTATTGGTGCATTTAAAATGGAATAAAGTAAAAAATTGGTTTTAACTATTATTTTTTTACTATTTTTAACAATTAAATTTGAGACAATAGAACTCAATTATTCAATTTCTATTCAAAGCTACAATTTTTCAAGTAATTTTAAAGAAACTCATTAGCATCTCTGTAGAACGTTGAATATTTTGTAGACTGAAATGTTACTAATTTCCTAGGGAATTAAATTCGAAATCTTTACCGACATCATTTCTGACAATTTCTATACGACTTCCAGATATTTTGGTATATGAGGCATAATTAACATTATGGTAGAGAAGATAATTTAGAAAAATAGTAACATCAATTAAAATCATCAAGAGTGAAGACTTCCGGTAGAATTGAAAGAAAATTCAATGAGCATTTTTGTAGCAGAGGGGAGAGGGTGAAAAAAGAGTACATCAAGTTCCAATTACGAAAAATAGACTCACCCGTTTCTTAATTAAGGCAAATCCCAGGGAAATGACAAAGACGCCGCCGGTAGCAAAGCGTAGAGAGAGCAACCTCCTACGACCCATGCGTTCACAGTCCATACGCAGTGTCAGTCCAGACGCACAGAACCTTCAGGAGATGCAGCAGAACAAGAGATGGTCGAAAACTGGCAGCGACCTTTTGCAATCAAAGAGGATCAGTCTGAAGAACTCTTTTAGAGATGACATTTCCTGTTTTCACAATAATCCCAATCGCCTGATCACACCGAGGCCGGTACTGAGACGGGCCGCTACAGAAGATGATAATAGATATGAGAATGAGAGAGCCTCTGTAGTGAGTAGTAATAATATAATCTTTACGAGACCCTTAGTTATGAGTAGTTTATGAGGTGTTTGTGAGGTGAGCGGACAAGTCCGCATATAGCTTAATGTATATTTCGGATATACTCATCAGTCCAGTACATGTCTTAATTATGCATATTTTAGACGGAAATTTGTCCCGATTTGCATATTTTGCGAAAAAATGTACGTGTTTTTCACGATAAAAAGTGTATCTTTGCATATTTCTAATATTACTGTGCATATTTTCTGAAAAGAATATTTTGGGTAGCCCTAGTCATAATATATAGGGTCAATTTGATCTCATTAGTTTTAGATATACCATAGAAACATGTAAATTAATTGGAGTTGACATCGTTAATGTTGTTAAAGCTGTTTCCAGATTTTATCGGCTTCGTTATCTTTCTACCTAATATTTAGCGGGAACTAGCATTCCGGGTCGTGCTTCGCACCGATACTCATTGTTGGACTTTAAATTTAGAATTTTGATAATCTTGAGTTTAGTGTGGATTTTTCAAATATTTTATGAAAATAACTTATTTTTGATTAAAATTTAACATTTGAAATTTTAATAAATCTTTTTAAAAATCCACAAGAAGTTGATACGTCTTGGAATTTTTACTGGGAATTTTTGGTTGCACAAATAATGATCTCTCAAATTGGTTTACAGCTAAAAGGCGCATACTTTTCCTAATCAAGAAGAAGGAAATAAAATTAGAGGGATTGACAGTGTCCTTTAAGAAATGATGCAATTTACACATTTATAAATGTCTATCAATGCGTTTTAAATGAAAAATCTATGATCAGGATTCTGGTCGGAAAAGAGAAAAAATGTTTAAACAATTTTAATTGTGGATATGTGAACTTGTAGCTTGAAAGTTTGAAAGAATTCGGAGTTTTGGCGCCTATTAAGGACATACTTTGTTTTGACGGCTAAAATAGCTTGTAAAAATGTTCAGTGGAATTTAGCAAACTCATCTAATCTTTATGAAAGCTTCTCTCTAGCAATCACAGAAAGAAAGTTGATTAGAAAATTACAAATTTACTAAAATTAAGAAATTCCTAATAACACTTCTCAACCTAGTGTCATCAGAAATCCGTATCCAGAATGAGCAACACGCCACTAGGAGCGCCTATAACCCAAGAGGCTTTCGAAGCAGACTGCCCAAACCTAATATCGTACCAACTTCAGATATTCGGTGATAGCTCAGTCGGCAAAACGTGCCTCTGCAACAAGCTTTACTCCTTGGCAAACGGACAAAATGAAGGTAAATTATTTTAAGAAAGAAGCCTTCTCAAAAATAGCCAAAAATAGAATGAAGGGTAAATAGTTATGAAGAAAACTGTCCTAAAGTGTGTCAATTATTTGATCAAAATCCTTCACAACAAATGACAGCCTTTAGCTTTTTTAACACTCTAGTTATTCAAAAAGAAGGAGGTTTGTATTAGATTTGCTCCATCATAATTTATGTTTTCCGTCTAATATATTGAAGTGGGTGAATACTTTCAATATATGCTTGAATTGTTAGTATTCAAATGACTGATGTATGAATCTTTAATCACATAATGTCCAAGTTTATTATGTAAATGAGGAAATTAAGAAAGGAGATATTCCTTGAATTTGAAATGAAAGAATTCTCAATTGTCTAGAGAATTTAGGGGCTTAATCGACTCCTAAGCCTGACGAGTAATTTAATTCAATTTTAAAATGCTTAATTATTTTTTATGTGTTTAAATTAACAAGCATATGAGGGAACATAATTGTGATCCTTTGGGGATATATCTGCCCATTACAAGAGACAAAAATTAATGTTGTCATAATTTTCTATTGGGCGGTTCTTTAATATAATTCAAGTTTAGAAGTCTCTACTCGTTTTGATTGCCTTCATTGCAACATTTAGTTTTAGAGGAAGTTGTCACCGACGACGAATGAAGGTTATTTCTAGAATATTTTCTAAAGTAGCATTTCAAACTTTAATTATTCCAGAAGAGCCCTGATATCTAGAGTCTAGAAGTTTTCTGTTTAAATTATTATATTTTTGGAATTAATTTTCCTAGCGTTATGTTTTATTTCAAATACGAGTTCTATTCACTGTATTTTAGTAAAAGATTAGTTAATACGATATCAATTCTGAATTGGATTTAGCATAGAGAACAGACATGAAGATTATTTAAAAAATGATTATTTTCTCTATGACATTGAATAAAATTTAACTTAAAAAGGTCTGATTATTTTTCCTTAGAAGGCCATATTCAGGCTTAATCAGGTCTTATTCTTGTTAAGTCTCAAGATGTGATTAATTCCTGGCTTTAAGCTGATTTGATTGATCAATAAGCTTATGGCATTGACCCAATACTGTTTATTAAATAAGAGTAGAAAAAACTAACAAGGGATCGTTACGTCTCGAAATGCAAGACATGACTATTTGAGAATATTCAAAACACCAAGAGGTATCTCTCGATTTTAATGCAATTCTTTTAGAATAAAAGACTAATTGATTTTCATTGAAGTACTTTGCGTTTCATAAAGCCTATCCATTGATAAATGAAGTATAATCTTTGATCCCTGAGAGACAATCTCTAAAACACGTGTGACAATTTCAATCCATCTCATCCAGTTTATATTAATCCGTCTTTTATCGAAATTTTCAATAATTTCAAATCACTGAAGCTGAGAATTATAAAAAAATATTATATTCATTAGAATCAGTTTATGCAGAAATAAGAATTTCATACACTGATAATTTGAATGAAGAAATTATCACTTTGCTGAGTGAAATAAAGAAGGGTGAATGGATTCTTTTAGGGTAATAATGCAAAACTTTAGCATTATTAAGGTTCAATCTAGAGTCTAGTGTGACCCAAAATAATATTTTTCTATTCATAAGAACCAAGGGAACTCTAAATTAAATAATAATACTTTTAAACATGACCAAATTCCTGAGTTTAGAGACCACTTCCAGAGAGCGTGTTGAGATACCTTTTTTCTATAGAACTAGAAGAAGACGACGATGAAAAGGAAACAGCCATGTATGTGATAAAGGCAAACTTCGAAAGGATTACCTATCACATAACGATAATCGATGTTCCGTTCCATCAGGATGAAAATAATCTTGTAAGTTCTTAGATTACTTCATGTCAAATTGTATCTTGAAGTATAATATAAAAACATAGTCCAAGTTCTGCAAAATAGGTTTAAACTTTCACTCCTAGCTTTAAAGAAGAATATGAGTCTCTTATTAGCAGAGCTGTTCAAAAGGAATTGAAACAAACTTCTTAACCAATAAAGAATATGCAACGCAACCTGATCATTTAAACGTTCGTCTTTGAAACATTTAATCTCGTAACTACCCAAGGAAGTAAATCTAATATTCTATTTTTCTAATACTTCTGTAGATTGTTCTTCTCTTACTTTCTTGAATTTTTTTATGGTATCAAATAAACCCTTTTTCACAATGAAATAGGAAATCCACATACACGCCTCAAAGCTTCTGATTGGATACTTATGAAATCTATTTTTAAGAGAGAAAAGAATTGGATTCCTCAACTTGAGACCATAAAGAAGGTTTTGTCAGAAAAATTAGATTAGAGTTGTCAAATAACAGAAATTAAGGTTTCTTTGTAGAAAGAATAAGCAAAAACTGATGCTCTTCCCTCAAAGTTAATATTGATTACTAATCAATGATTACATAAATCTGCAATTTGTTTTTTCAGATTTGAATAAAATGGTGATTGAATAATTATTTAAATCCTGGCTATAAACAGGTCACTCTAAACTATTTTTTTATAAATTTTTAAGAATCTAAGAATTAAATTATTAATTCCCTAGGAAATCGAATTTCTGCCCTCCTTAAATGGAATCATCCTCTTGTACGCAGTGGATTGCCAAAAGTCCTTCAACTTTGCAAAGAGATTTCTCAGCTCTCTGCAGAGTGGAAATAGTGATGAGGGACAAAGTACCTTTGATATGCTAAATCAGTCGGTTGGGAAAAGGAATTCGATAATCATGTCCAATATATTCGATTCACAAGTTGTTAATAGCTCAAATCCATTGCCTTCACACTTAATCTTTATCATTGCAAATAAATCAGACCTCGTTCGTGGACGACAAGTTTCATCAGAGGGTAAGAAGAAGGATTTGTAATTTTAAACATTTAGATGGTCTTTTAGAATAGGGTTATCCAAAAATAATTCTTTTTAGAAATTTATAAAATAATTTATCAGATATACTTACAAGTAGTAGTATTAAAATCTACATAATGAATTAACAATTTACTAAACTTGGTCAATTTGTTAAATACCATTTCCTTTGGCTCGTCATAATTTTCTATACCTTCTATCCATGCTAATATTTAGTTACCATTCATTTTTCAAGGTGAAAAAGTTTATGCTTTGAAGGATTTGACTCTGGAATCTGTATACTTTAGAAATTTTAACTACGTTTTGCTAGAGGAGATTTCACTAATAGAATCTTTTTCAAGACGGAAAAAACCTTGCAAGACAATACAATGCCAAGTTTATGGAAATTTCTTCAACACTTTGTCACCAAATCCCAGAATTTCTACGATTACTCATAACTAGTCTCAGGGAGATAGATTACTTGGACCATGAGAGGACCATGGCGATGCATTACACGAATAAGAAGAAATTAGAATCACAAAACCTACACAGCAGAATTATCAAACTCGAAGCTCAAGATGGGTGTAATTTCAAAAAGTTCAAAAAGCCCAATCCTAAAGAAACCTTTACAAAATTTGTTCGAAAGCATTTTACTCAAAAGTCAGCTGAAGAATGATGAAAGCCGGTTCAGAAACAACAAAAAACACTGTAAATTTCCCAACACATTAAGTAAAATAGAGAAACTCTTTAAGAAACTTGAAAAATGTAATTTTTAACTCACTGTTGAGAACTGTAGCCATAAGAGCAAGAAATTCACACGATTGTAGACTCTGAGGGATTGGACATGTTGTGGACATGTAGCAGATTTTAGACAAATCTAATTCGATGGTCACTCAAGTTCCTGAATCAGGATTTAAATAATTAGCAATTTTTCGTTGTGTTCAGTCAAACAAATTACTAGACAAATATTACTAAGTCGTTTGACTGAAGCAATTCTAAATTGTTCAAACTTGATTCTCTACGATCATTGATCTTAAGGCTTGTGTGTAAATTAGGATAAATCTAGTAAAATTTTATATAAAAGGAGAAATATTTCTCTTTATTATTAAATATTATTTAATAAATATTCAAAAAACAAGTCATTGACTCAAATTATTTGATTTTAATCAATTACAAATTACGCGTTTGCCAGTCAAATAAATTTTCATATACATGAGAGTGGTGAGCATAATCCTAGTGCTTGTAACATTTATCTGCCTTTTCAAAACTTCTCCCACATCTGGACCAGAAGAAAAAGACAACGATATTCATTGTTATTCATGCGGAAACTGTTATGATCCATTCTTCTTCTATCAATTTAGAGTACCTTTAATGAAAGGTTGCAAAAGCTGTGAAGTATTTTCATTAATAATCTAACTTGGAATTTAGAAAACTTCAATTTACTCGAACGATATTTATTTAAGATCCCATAGGTTCTGTCGGGAAACGAGATGTGTCACTGCCAGTACTAAAAACGTATTGGATAATGGTGATATAGAATACTATTCTTGCTGCATGAAATCTAAGTGCAACGGAAATTAAGAATATAAAAAGTTTAGTTTAAAATTTTTATTTATTATGATTTTGGCGCACCAAGGGCCATCGGCATTTTCTCAATATTCACACGGTGATTTTGAAGGAACATTATAGGCACGCCTGGGATTTTCCTCAGACGCCTACGTAAGTCTTTATCGCAGGTGGCAATAATGTAGGTCCGAGATTCGGCTCTCTGATAAATACAATCATCAGCGTAGGTTCCTTTGTGTTGACAAGTTAGACGCTCAATTCTTGGGTCTCGTAGGATTCTGAAAATAACATGAGATTTAAAAGTTTTTCTCTTAAACTGATGTTCTATTAGAAATTATAAGCATTTCAAGCTGAATTCACGTTTCAACTTAAAAAGGCTTTAGACTAAAAGGCTTAAGATGAAACTAACTTGAGCGCTACTTTGTATTTCTCTGCCATCTTTTCAATTTCTGCCATTACACAATCTGTTACGTAGAGGAAACACTTGGCCAAAAGACAATCCATTATACTTTGATAAAGATCAAGCTTATTCCTTATTGTAAAGTTAACATAATTCGTATCCAGAATGATGTGGTATGGAGGACCGAGGGCTTCGTTGTAGGAATCTTTCATCCAAGGAACATTCACAATCCTCGAGTTTGTTTTGGTAACCAATTTCTTGAGGGTTTCTTTCTGATTCTTTTCATGCTTTTTGCGATCTGACTCTTTACTTTATAAATAACAATAGAACAACGTACATTCGATTATCTTTAAGCGATAGGGTTTTCTTTAGAACGGCAAACTTTCTCGTTTTTTTCACCTTTCCCATTTTGTAATTTTTAACAATTTAAACACCAATTGCTTATATAGATTTCCAAATTTCAAATAATTTATTATGTGCTAATTTAAATTCGAGCCCAATCCTTCGAATGTCTGAGTCGAACCTATGAACGCGTAACTCTAATTAGAAAGCAAATAAAACTGAATAGTATTCTCTAAATAATTGAGGTGCAGAGTTCTCATGTTAAGTCAATGGTAAGAAGTTCAAACTTTCATTTGAAAGATTATCCATCCGCTAAGAGTCTTAGCTTAAGACCTTCCATTTAAATCGAATTATGGAATTTTATTAATAGATTAAAGCTAGCTAATAGTCACAACGAAATAGAATCAAACATATTAATGAGTTAAATCCACTGTATGGTTTAAGATTAGTTACTCATCCTTTCCATTGAAGTCCTGTTCTCTCCTAAAAATCCCACGAACCTACAAGCTGGCTGAAATCAAATTAAATCCAAAGAATCGTGTTAAATTTTAACGTGTTGTGTCCACAAAAATGTAAGTTCATCGATAAAATCTAATATTAACACAGAAATGCCAATGAACAAAATTTTAAACCGAGATTCCTTCTCAGTTTCATGCTAAATTTTATTTTATTAGAGACTATTCAAATCAAATAATTCATAAAAATGAATTTTGAGTAATGATTTTTATTACAGACTTCTTATTGAATTCATCTATAAATTTCACAACACTATAAATTATCAAGTCCTAAAATGTAAAAACTCAATTTGTTTACAAACTGTATGTCGATCTTCTTAGTTAAAAAACTCAGACAATTCCTGATTTAATTAACTCCTAATCTGAACTTTTAGATATCAAATTTTTAAATCAAGAAATATGAGCACCAACGAACAGAAAAGTATTTCACTTTCCAGACGGTTCTAAGAATTTTCTTCATCTGAGATATTTTGGAAAATGAAATATTATTTTGTTTAACTTTTTCTCATTGAAGACCTTGAAGAAAACTTTATTAGGAATCCTTGGCGCTAAATCACCTGAATCTTTGTTTGAATTAATCGTTTTCACTGGTAGAAAAAGAATGCTACCGATTGCTTTAATTGGAGAAATATTTCCAAAAAATATATAACTTGCAATTGTATCATTAAAGATATTGTTTTCAATTCCAAATTAAGCAAAATATTTGGTTACGTAACTTATTTATGTCACATTTATTCATTTCAAAGAATAATACGTTACATGTACTGTAAATCATTAGGAAAAAATAGTTACATGGTAGAAAATGAAGCCTTCTTTTCAAAAATAACTCTATTCTATTAACTCAGAGAGATGTAGCAATACTCTAATTGTCAAGATTACTGTGTGAATATCCGATAATGTAAAGAAAGATGAAAAAGCGGATCTAAACTCATTATCTGATTTATTCTAGCCTTCTTCGAAGCTAACGATTTTAGACCCAAATACAGCATCATGAAATAAGAATAAAATTTGAAACGTTATTGCGGAGATATAAAGTTTATAGCTTTACTTTTGCAGAACATTTTATTACAAAAACTTTGTCTATTTCTGGCCACAATTTGATAATTTTTATTAACTTTTAAAAATAATTCAACTTGATGAAAAAAAAACGATAAAAATCTTGTATTTTAAAAGTAGAATTAATTAGATTTCTTTATGCCTGAGCAATAAAAAGAAGAAACGAGCTTTAATGTCAAACCCTGTCTGCTAGATTATCATTTAACGTACAACGTAAATTTCAACGTCGTACGAGTTTTAAATATAAACAAGAAAAAACCAAACCTCTAACATTGTCTGAAGGGATTACTACAGTTAGACTGAAATACTTTTTTTTTTCAACAAATATATATCGTTTTGTAATAAAGGAAATTTAGAAAAAACCTTTAGGCTCATCAATTTCCATCTAACTAAATTTTTTAAATGTTTCATCACAGAAATACATTGAAGAATGCAGAGAAGTACTTTTCGCTCCTCACCAACCCATTTCCCTTTTCTCTACCCTCTAAACATATCTTTCTTTCCCTTTTTTTCGTACCATCGCTTTCATGAAATTATATAATCAAAAATATCCTCCATTTCTCCTTTTTTCTTGATCCCGATCCCACATTTGAGGGGGTTGGTAGTGGAAAAATATTGAATAGAAATATTATTAAAACTATAAAGCAAAAAATACTTTTACCTCTGGTAGCAGAGAGATGTGGAGAATATTTAAAGATGTATTATATGCTTATTAGGGCAAATGTGTTGCATTTAAATTAAACCTTTACTGTCCACTAGAATAAATATTTTTGCTTTCTTATATCAATTGGATCTCATAAATTAAAGCCTGTAAAGTAGTAGAGATATACACAACTTTTACAGTTCTCTAATGATTGAGGAGTAATAGCAATCCCATGTAGATGAGCGTCTCTCATATTCTGTGAATAAAAGCTCAGTTTTCATTCTCTGTATTTTAAACTTTTTCTCTTTGAATTGAGTTTCATAGCCGAGTCTCTTCGGGTTCACACGAGGGGTTATAATGGGGAAGGAGGGTTTGAAACTATTTACAAAGTAAACTCATTGCGAAGAGGGAGGATACCGGAATTGAACCCACGCCAAATGAGATATCATATATGGACTTGGGGAAGAATCGTCTACGCAAACTAAGACGTTAGACTACAGTAATCTGTCTTAAATGTGATGAACAAATCCTCACAGAGCGAGAGGTTATAAAGACGACCCAACTGTCGGTGCGAAGATAAAGGGATATGGTTCACGCCCACGTCATAATCATCAAATGTCTATGACGCCGAAAGGCACAAACGGCGGCTTGCAACACGTACCGAATGCGGATGTATTCGAAGTTAATTTGAATGAAGAAAAAACAATAGAAGTGACAATTCATGAAACTTATTGCAAGAAATATGCACAAAGCAAGCTTAAAAAATAATTTTTTACTATGAAAGATTCAAAATAATTTAGAAAATTAGGATTTTTTATCGCCTCTTTACTGATCGAATACAATCTAATATTTCCCTAGTAGAGTTTGAAATTAGCTCAAGAAATTTTTCAATTTCCAGAAAGTGGAGTCACGCTCACTATCTAAACTTGGAGACTTGTTCACAAAGCCCACCTTTCGAGAGAGGTGAAGTTGGTTGAAAAATTCAATTCAAGCTTATCGAGAGAGAGCCATTTCTGATAACTTCTGGTTAGCTCTTTTGGTGAGCAACCAGCGTTATTCAATCAAACATTTCTTACTCATAGCCTTAGAAAAAGAAGATGAAATTTTAATTGTGAAATAAAGAGAGAACGCTTAGAACGCTTAGAAAAAAGAGTATGAAATTACTTTTTCACAGCCTCATTGCGTAGATGATGATGAGTGAAACACATTTTTTCTTCTCTAATTTTTGTTCAAGCAATTGTCCTAAATATAAGTCAATGCACTTATTTTCACTGGTAGATAAATCCTCCAACACTCTCTGTAAATACATGGTAAATTGTACAGTATTGTATAATATTACGAAATCTCTACTTTTTCGCTGTTCACCTTTTTTATGAGTGATTAATTATTTCTTAATTGATCTTGCTTAATAATACAATTGATAACTATTTTTATAAATAGGAAAGAATAGATATTTCATTGAGTGTTGAATAATAAAATACTCTTCCTGTAACGTTTGAAATATATCTTTTTCGAAAGACTGAATGTGATTTGTTGATGATGAGAGAGCCAATAAAAACACTTCTTAGACTAAAGTGCTTTTTTGTCACTGGTTTACACACAAAAGAATATTCTCAGTCAGTCTTCATATTGTAGTCTGGCTTAGATATTTGTACAGAAAAAAGAAAAAATTGTATATATTGTATTCTATCCAGAGAGATTATGAGCAACTGATCCAATTACAGTCTGAGGAACTATATAAAAAGTGGATTTTTTCAACTGAATTTTTGTCAACTCTTCGAGTATAAATTGGATCGTGAATCAGTGCTAATCTAGAAAAATCAAGCCAAGACGAGTGAAATGCACCTCAAGTATCTCATACTCTTCATCATATTGACATGGCCAAGTGTGTGCCATGGGAGACATCAGTATCTGCACAGAAAGTACATGCGACTCGCGGAAGAGCAGGCCGAACGTGAGAAGAGATCAGACGTGTACAAGTACAAGAGGAAACCGGAAGATGAGTTGTGGATAGAACGGTTTAAAAAGAACTTTTTGCACAACCTCAAATTGGCCAAGCCACCGAAGCCGTTGAATGTCAATCGGACCGAAATTCTCCGGGATCTCCCCGATATTGTCGTCAAAGATCTCATGATCAGAATAAAACATATGGATCTTTATAATATTCTCGACTTTAGTGTCTACGTTAAAGGCGAAGGATGTGAGTTGATATTTGCGGGCGTGAGAAAAAGAGTTATTAATTTCTACCCCTTTAGTCAACGCGAATTTTGGTTCAGTTCCAATACAGACCTTCTTTTTCAAACCTCACAGATTCATATCAAATGATCTCATTGACACCACATATATGACATTTAAAGTGAGTCAACTTATTGATTTTCGCAGGTCGCTTTAAAGTAGTTTGCTAAGAAAAAAAATTCTAATATTGTTTACATAACTTGTCTTATCAATTGTTATTTCTTTCCTCCAATCTCAACTTACTTTGAACTTTTATTTCGAATGATGTGGCCTTTTATGGTTTAGATTTATGCTTTTTGAAAATACTTTTATTCTCTCTGTTTGAAACGTTTGAAAAGATACGCCTTCGTTCACAAATTGGAAGAAAAAAGGATTTGCATCTCTTCTCTTGACAAGTTCTCATCTACACATTTGAGAGCGTGAAATTTAATGTGTGTGAAATTTGATAGCAATTTAAATGTTATTTTATTTTTGAGAACACTCTGGTTATCTCCTGTCTAAAAGTATGAAATCATGGCATCAATAAAAGAAATGCAACCGTTTATTGATCCTTAATTTAAATAAATTATTACCTATATTTATCGTTCATATGCAAATCTATCTATATTGAGTTAGACTATTATTAAAGCTATATAATAATTTTTTTATTTGATAAATATTTACTAATAAGACTCCTTTTTGTGCGTAAAGAATTCTTTTACGTTATTAGATATCACTTGAGATATCTTGGTGTGTGCAACAATAAATCAGGATGTATTTTTGCTCTCTAATCTGCACAAAATAACTAAGGACTTGCACTGTTTCAAATGGCAATCGGTTTTTGAATGAAAAGTTGTAAAAATTATCCTTTTATATTGAGAAATTCGTCAAGAGAAAATTCAAGTGTAAAGAATACTGTACCCTTGAAAGAGTTGAAGACTGCTTATTTCTCACAATCATTTTTTATCAAAGCAATGTGCGTTAATATTTAATGAAGAAAAATCACATCGAACCACTCTTTCTTTGAGAAAAGGTGACGTTCTCTAATTAGAGAGAAAGACGCTGGTATTCTACAAGTAAATTTTGATAGCACTTCTCTAAAGTGTGTCGCCATTTTCTCATAGAGTGAAAATCCCGATTGTCACGGCGGAAACATATCCCTATACGAGATAGTAACGCCCAATGGGAATGCCCACGACCTTCGAGATGAGACGAATCTCTTGAAGCATTACCACATGAAGATGAACTTTGAGAATGACAAGATGAAGCTAATCGGAAAGTATCAATTAGATGATCCAATGTTGATCTCGTTCAACCTCACCAAAAATTGGCTCGAATGGGCTGACCAGTACAGGAATGCAAATGTTCACGGAGAAAAGTTCTACAAGGGCTTCGTTATCAAGTGTGAAGATTGTAAATGTGAGAAACCGATAGATACCGAAAAGGTGAGTTCATCAAATGATGCTAATTTCTCTTGAAAACTTGCACTAATAACTTACTAGAAGTTTATTGGTTTAAATTTTCTTCCAATGAATCTCATTGGATGTCATTCAACACAAGTCGATTTTAATTCGTCAAACTAAAGAGACAGTAAAATTATCATTTTATTAATCTATTTTGTGCAAATAAGTACAGTTAATTTATATCGAAATCATATAGGAATTGGACGTTGATTCTCACGAATAAACCTTTCAAATAAAATTCAACATTTAGGCCTCCCTTGCGATTAAATACCACGACAAGCATTACACACACTTCATCGCTAAGCACAGAGAGAAGGAGAGCGAGGAATTTTTCAGCCGAGAGACGTATTTGGAATCTTTTGCAGCCAAGTAAATACTGTCTTTAGAATTGCAGAGAAACACAACGTTTTAACATTTATCTCCGAAAAATAAGCTAATTTAAAAATACTTTGGATGAAAAAATATCTCAATTTAGAGCGTAACATTTTTACAGTGTAGAGTTAACTGTGAGAAGATATTCATGCAGTCTAGGACCATTGATAATTTTAAAATCGAACGTAAAATATTCCTCAATTTAGTTTTTTATGATTCTTTAAATTTAAATTTTTTGGTTTATGCAATTTATTTTTAAATTTCTAATCTCATAACTTGTCGACAACAATTATATTAGAATGACTCTTGATGTGTCTGTTGAGAGAAGAAATTGAGACAAGCTCTTGAATTCAAAAACTTGAGGAAATATTTAATGTCAAAGTTTATTGAGAAATATTTTCATGTGAGATCGAGAAATATTTTGACTCTATTTGAAATCAGCTTGTCACTGCTCCCCATGTGATAAAACCAATAAATCTTGGCAGATCAGACAAAAAGAAAATTTGATTGAAAAATCTTGAGTTGAAAATAATCTTGTGACAGAATTAATTTTGGCATTTTATGTCTATGAACAAGAACGTACACTGCTCTAGTTTCTGTGAGCTCATACCTCTCTTTATGGAATATAAAAATACTACCAAGATGTACTTTATTTCATGGTTTCCATGATTTTAGAATTTTGCGGCTGCTATCTATTACATGAATCTAAAAATCTTTTTGTTAGTTCTACTTTTGAGTAATATCATTTTTAAGGATAAAAAACGATTGTCGAAAAGTCGGGGTCAGTCTGTGTTGCACGAAAAAGCTGATTATTGACGTTAAAGAGATCGGCTGGGATAATTGGATCCTCTTTCCGCCGGCCTTCACGCCTAACGTTTGCTATGGCAAATGTCAAGGTAAGTTAAATTGTAGATTTTATCGACTACTTTCAAGCATATAATTATTTTCTATAGTAGTACCTACAATGTGCTGACTACTCATAAGTATTATTAACATATTTTGGTAATCTTGAGCAGACAAGTCTTATGAGTAGTATCTTGGACTCCTCACCTTTGTTGTTTCATGGATTAGAACTGAATATAAGACTTTTTATAAGTAGCATATTCTCATATGAGTAATATATACCAAAAGTATTAAAAATGCATTTCTCATCTTCTAACACAAATAACCAATAGATCAAAAAGGTGAGATAGATCAATAACTGAGTTAGAATTAACAAAAGTTATATTTTTAACCAAAGTAACATTTTCCTAGGGATTAGAGGGCTCAAATTGTGTGATCTCAATGTGAAATATAATTTTTACTTTTTCTCCCTGAGGTATCCCTGGTCCTTGGAATCCACAGGACGGTAAGAAGACCTTGACTTGGCCTTTTAAATCATGTTGCTTCGGGAAAATTTTAGTTAAATGGTATTACTTTTTGCAATTTACATTTTTTGCCACGTTAGAAACTTTTTGTTCTTTTCTATTGATTAACACAGATTTGATTTAAATTAAGGCAATACACTGTTAAAGAAATATGTCATCTGAAAAGTTGCTAAAATTCAGCCTAAACCACAATTAATTTTTTTGTATTTTTCACTACTTTTTCTTGCATACACTTTAGGCCAGTGCTGAAATATATCCTCAACCTTGATAGTAAAACTTGAAAAAGGTTAATTCTCACAGAAGTGTTGATGTATCTGTTGTGGTCGAATTGTTCATTTTATAACCGTTAAAAAGTGTTAGGACAGACCGTATCGCTATTTTTCAATACTTTTGTATTCTTTTTAGAACTTCAAAATAGCCAGACATACATCTGGTTATATAGCATGTAAGATGTCAGATTAATAAATTGATTCTCACTTATTGATTCGTAGAAAAATACACAAAAAATCACCTAAATTTCTTCTGTAGCTCTCTTGCTGGTTATTAAAAGTTGATTTATGAAAAAAATCATCAAAATGTATTAAAATAACCTGTCTACTTTTAAGTAGATGTGTTAAAAACATACTTTTTTATATATATTTTTTTGTTAAATAATTAATTCTTAAGATTTGTCAAACATAATAAATACGCAACCATCTCTAACAAACGCCTCACATTATAAAATTTTACTTCTTATTACAATTTTCATATTTCCACACAGATTATAACGTAGTTGGAATCAATAAAATTCTCACTAATGCAGTTCGTAACCAATTTCCACACGAAGAAATCCAGTCCTGTTGCTCCCCTAAGGAGCACGCTCCGCAAATAGTCGTCTTCATCGATGACAGAGGCGAGTATAACACCGTAGAATATCCCAACTTCTCCGTAGTTGACTGCGGTTGTAGTTGAACGGTCCTTCACTGTCCCTCCAGATATCAAGATTAACCTTCCCAGCAAACCTGCCCCCCCCCTGATATTTATTATTCAACAGGAATAGGTGAAAAACACTAAATCTGAACATTCCTTAAAAACTATAATTTATTTTTTCCTCTCCCATCGTCTGCCCCAGATCGAAAGAGAGGAAAATTTTGTTTGAGTGAATACCTAGTCTGATAAAAAAATCATGTGAAAAAACTAATAGTCTAAGCACATTCCATTACTTGGCTGAAACTAAATTGAAGTTAAAAGAAACAGCCTGAAAGACTAATCTGAGTCCTATTCAAATGAAAGATAGATTTTACCCAACACCAGAAATATTCATTTTTCCCCTCCCCATATGTGATTGACAATTATCATGTTATGAGATTTGTATAAATTGTTTTTCTCATTTGCAAAAAAAGAAGATAAAACGACAACTTCTTTTAATGAAAAATTTAAGAAAATAACATCAATAAGAAGAAAAAATTTATTTATGCTTGCTTGATAAACGAAAGAGAAGATTACATCCAATTGAAAGTGAAAAAGAGCTTTATATGAGAATAAATATTTATTTTTTATTTTATCCAACATTATCCATCAAGTTGTCAGAATAAATATCTCTTTTTAAAGTTTTAAAATTTAAATTACATTACTTGATAGTAGATTCATTTCAATAAATTATTACAATTTTATAATTTATTAATGCAAGAATGTGTAATTGTTCTTGAAAGTGTTAATTATATGTAACTCTGACTTGATAAGAAATAATAGTAAAACATGAATGAATGAACTTCAAGTGCTGCATCAATTAATCGCCCCTCGTCTAGTATGTGACTGTTCGGTTTTTGTTTATCTAATGCCATCCACGTAATGATACACTATCGTGGATTTAACTCTGACTCTATGTTGTCTCCTCGCTGCAGGAGTTGTGGAACAGAATAGCTGCTCGAACGAGTTAAGGTGAGTCTTGTTTATCGTTTGAGTGCTAGACATTGGGCATTAAGGGTTTTGTGAATTTGAAGGTTATAAATATCAGATTCCTCATCGGTTTGATGAAATCGTTTCTACGAAAAAAAGTAAAGAAATTATACATTATCCCTACAAAACCCTACAAGAATCGCAGAGAAATGCATTGACGTAGAAATAAACGTTTTTTTATTATTCTTCTAACAAGAATAAATAGCACACTGACTGATCTCTTCTATATTTTCAATATTTCCATTTCGAGGGTGGGAATCCCAAATCACATGATTTTTATCTTCATAATTAATTGTAAAATCCAAAATAACAAGGGAAATATAGGTATTAACCGCATGATTACACGAGATTTGTTTGAATTAATAAATCCAACTTGATATAATTAGAATCATTTATTACTTTTCCTTAGTCAGACTGATCCAATCTGGGAATTAAACTTGGATTGTTAAAACAGACAGAAACTCAGCTAGGGTTTTTGATTTTGAAACAGACTCACCTCAATTAACTCAATTTTACACCTTGATTAGTGCCTTGTAACTATATTCTCTAGTTAGGATGCCTTCATTACTGGGATAAGTTTTCTTTCTAAACCAAGATACATTTGAGGTTTTTATCAACTGGCACTTGAAAAAGAGATCAGGATAAGCTGTATTTTTGGTTATATAATGCACCATATTGTTTAAGATGGTAACCTTTATAATCATTTTGTAATTTTCTCAATAATGTAAAGTTTTGAATTTTTCACATATTTAATCCTTCCAAAAAATATGATAGAATGTAGATATATATTCCAAAAATTGACACAAAATGCATTAGCTTTCTCCATCGTAGACTAAATCGATAGGATAACTAACTTTAAATACTAACGTTTAAAGAAAAAGGCATTTTAATCATAACTTTTATATCATAAAATAGTCTACATTGGTTAGGTTTTCGTTATCAAGATTTGTTAATGCCAAGTCGAAGTAGCTCTTCTGAGGCGTTGAAATCCTTTCTCTCGTCGAATTTCGGAATGTTGACTCTGAGGTCTGTGACTTTAGGTTTTTTAAGAGTTCTCTTCGATTCAATGGCTCTTGCCCGAGCATCGTATGAGGTTCTTGAACACCGGAAAAGTTATGAAAAAGATTACAATGTTAAATATCGAATCGATCATGACGATAATATTACTCAGATTGAAGTAGAAAGAATCCAAATTGATGAAATAACTCAGTAAGGAGAATAAAACAGAAGGAAATTCTGCCAACGTGAACACAATGGCCACTGTCATAATCATTCTTGTAGCTTTGGCCTGATTAGATTTGCGTACATCGACCATTTTATTAGACTGCGGGTTCTGCCTGGACTCTGGGGCTAATTCGTTGCTGGAGCTGCGTAGTTTGAGTAGTATCAAAATGGAAAATATACAAATCAACAGCCAGGGAATCCCTGAAAAAAGCGCGAAGCCAATGCCAAAATCAACGTCAATGTATTTGTATTCCTTAAACACAAAGCTCTTCATCTTCTCTGAGTAACAGAGTATCGCATAATAGTCCAATTGCCTCAAGATGGATATCGTTAACGCTGATAGGAATATCACTGTTAGAACATATAGGAACTTGGTCTTTTCCCTTAAGAAGGACTGATAGGGCTTCCTCGGCAGGGGAAAGAATATCACCTCAGCCCTGGCCAGTGTGACAAGGCAAGTTATACAATTTCTCGTCCACAGCGACGTATCAATAATCATCCTCAAAGCGGATAGAAATACCGGCAGATTGATCAGAGTGGCCGGATAGATATTCCTTGCATCATCATCTCTCAACATTGGTATGTCGATAATCCAGTTGAGTAGCACAAATATCGAACTACATAGGCAGAAGAGCATTTCAAATACGCTCAAGAACAACAGACTCGTGTTCATTGATGTCTTTGAGGTCTGTTTGTACTCTATCTTTGCAAAGACAAACACGCAAATAACGTTGAAGAATGTAGAGAGTGTCGCTAGGAAAAGTATAATGTATTTTAATATATCGACAGAGTTCGGTTCCACGACGAATTCCTTTGGGAGTTGACAATTTTTTGTGTTGTTTTCATAGGTTACTTTAAAGTAGTTGGTAGCCCTTGTGCTAACTCCGTCCATTTCCATTTGAATGGAAAGATCTCCCTCCCAAAGCTATTCCCGTTTGCTGAGAGGAGAAGGGGAATTTGCTAATTTTCCATTTGTCGAAAGCTATCATTGGTTGTTGAGTGGAACAGTCTATTTGATGGATTTTTTTGTTGATTAACTCTATGCCAAGATAATAAAATAGAGATATCTCTATAGACATAATCCCTGCACAGACTGTTTCAGATGGTATAACAGAACAACTGTTAAAATGATTATCATCCTTTATTCTGCTTTGTGCATGATCGATGTAAAATAATAGCTTTCATATGATCCTTACTAGTTATTTTTACTTGCTCTTGAAATTACCACTTTGTCTACTTATTTATCATCAACCTAGGTTTTATCATCAACCAGACCTTGAGCAAAAACGCTTCTTCTTCTTCTTTCTAAACGTAAATAAAAAATGCATTTTTTGAATGACGTATTTGATAATTCTCTGGAAATATGTGATTTCACGAGGGAAAATGTGTGATTCGAAGCTAACTTTAACAAAAAGCTATTACTGTACTTGCAAATAAGAATATTTTGTATTTAAAAAGGGAATTCCTTCCAAGCGTCTCTGCTGTGATTATGCGCAATTCTAGACTTGAGAAAATTGCTAGGCAAAAGTAGATATTTTTACAAAATGATGATTTTAAAGACAACTTTTTGAACTTACCCTTTCCAAGTTTCCAATGTGTCAATGTGTGCCATAATAAAGTACGATTCTCTTTATTTTACATTCAATAAAAATAATTAATAATTTGTATTTAGGAAAGTTCTTTAAATGCTTTGGCGTTTCATAGAAATCATTCATATTCTTCCGGCCAGTCTTTATTACGGAATATTTTCTTTCTAGAAAATCTATGAATGCTATTTCGTAGTTCCCTTCGGAATCTGGGCAGCGCGTAAATGAAAATGATCAAATTAAATATTGAGTTTAGTAGAACCAAGAGGTTCGTATACCTTTCATAGCCGTCATTTGGATTTATCCACCCCGTTACATAGAGAAAGGACAGAATTACTGATGGAAATTCCGCCAGAGTGAATACAGAAGCAACAATTACAACTGTTTGAGTGGCCTTCTTTTGATTCTTCAGACGTACATCGTTCTTATAAGCTTTCACTTCCTGTTCGAGTTGATCGTTCTTTCTCTTCTTCAACTGACAAATTATTAGACTAGTGAATATCACAATTATAGACCAGGGTAAGAAGGTTCCATTGATGAAAAAGATGAACTCTCCATAGCCCAATTCGATAAAGTGTCTCTCGACGTAAACATATCTCATTTCCTTGCTCACGTAACAGAGATCAGCCTTTATATCCAATTGTCGTATGAAGCTGAATATGCTGATCTCAAAGATTATCAACATGAGTGAAATGATAAAGTTCCTCTTGCTGCGAAAGATCTTTTGAAAGGGCAGCCGCGGTAGGGGCCATCGTATCACCTCATACCGGGAGACGGCTATCATGCCGATTATCCAATTTCTAGACCATAGTCCAATATCGGAGAGAATGCAAATTATCGCGAGAATAAACGGTAGATACCTCAAGAATATGGGAAAGGCCTCTATGTCGACCTCTTGGTTGTGATAGAGAACATCGGGCATGAAGTTTATCAGCAGAATCCTCAGGAATATGAAAAAGGTAAAGACTGTCTCTAGGAAGCAGAGGAGGAATAACATGAAAATCATGCCGCCTTTCGTCCTGCCGACGTTCTTAGACCTGCGGGTCTTTTTGTATATCATCCCTAGAATCAGGACACAAACCATGTTGAAGAGCCATGCCACGCCAGTGATTAGCAGCTGTATAACGGGTATTAAGATTTCCGTCTTCTCAAGATCCTCACTAAAGCCTGTGTTGACGCTGGAACAGGTTTCATTTATCGTTAGCAGCAGATACGGGTCAAGACGATGAAAGAGGCGGACGTGTTTCATTTTGGTGACTTGGTAATTACTTTTAGCGATCATTCTTCGTCTCTTTCCTTACGATATTCTACATATCAGAGTGAAATCATGTGCAGGGATTTTCATTTGTTCCTATTTCGCTCACATGTTCTTTTCATTCCTTCTTATTCATACAATAACATACCCCTTCTGAATGGAATACTTGTGCAACAAGTGGTATTTTTGATATTTGATTTTTAATGTGAAATCATTATTACTTCCACAGAAACAAACATGTATTGCTTATAATTCGGCATACAAACAGTACTTCATTGATAAGTGGGACTATCCAAGTATTTCATTATAATGCAACTTTTAAACAAGATATAAATATCTTCATCTTTTATAACAACAACCAGCTCAGTATGTGATTGACAATTTTAATCCGTTGATAAGAAGCCTTGGTTGGACTACAATATATAATCCATAAGGTTTACTTTTCAATTCTTGTACTACTTTATCTCTGGCTCAAGCTTACTAATGAGTAGAGGCAGTTTTTTTTAATTTTGCTCAATATCAAGAACACTGAGTTCAATCAAGGGTCTATATTTGGCAAGTTTATTTCTTGGCGCCCTAAATGACTTTTTGTTTATCATTAACCGAGAGCTTTGCCTAAAAAGATTTTGTTTACATTCCCTGTCAAATTATGCTTACCTAAACCTGTCTCGAAAAAGTCAACCGGATTACTTTTCAGTAGTCCATTTCATCTATAATTGTTGCGATATTTTCAATTTAAATCTCAAGCAACATAAATTCAACTGACGAATATATTTAGAATCGAAATTCTGATTAGAACATGATAGTAGTCTAGCTATGGTTTATTGCATTTCAAAGATAGTCTGCGTACAATGTTTCTTGGTTTAGTTCTATCTTTCAAGATAAGATTTACTGCAAAATGGGATCTAAAATTCATAATCTTCAGTTGTCTTTTGCATCTTGGTTCGCAATTATTTTTGTCAGTCAGAGTATGAGGGACCCAATAATCGAGCTTTTGACATATCCAAGTGCTTTAACGTGACTTTGGATGGCACCAAATGAACAACCAAGATCAGTTGATAACTCTCGAAGAGTAATTCTTTGATTTTCGGAGATCTTCATGGCCAATTCTTCATCAATATCCATCCGAGGTCTCCCATTTTTCTTCGCATCTTCGAGGCTGAAATCTCCACTCTTGAACCTAGAGAACCAGCGCTGAGTAGTTCGAACATTCAAAACATCGTTACCAAAGACATCACATATTTCTTTTGTCGATTGGGTGACATTAAGGTTTTTTTGAACAAAAACAACATTATCTGCCTATAATTGAGATTTGACTTGTCACTTATCATCGTGTAATTGCAATGATGAA
>JJOG01003262.1:0-10812 GCA_000715275.1 Gyrodactylus salaris
CTACAAACGACTACGAAAAATACGAAAAAAAAATAACTTATACCTTAAGGCAAAAATGTTTTTATTATGTATTTGAGGTATTTAATGTATTAAAACAGTACTTATTTTTATTTAGAATGAATTTATTTTAATACACACTATGTTTATCTTAAAAGGCTTACATTTCTCATGATTAATCATTTTAAAGAAGGATCAACAATTTTGTTCATTTATCTCAACATGAGAGTCTTAAGGAAAATTAAATTTGTCTTAGGACCCCAGGTTCAACAATAAGTTAAGATTTTTTATCTACGGATAATAGTAAAAAACACTGTCATTATACTACAATAACCGACTCGGCTTTGAAGCCCATTTCAAATCCACCAATAAGGCTGCTAATGTCAAAGTGTTCTTCCTCTGCAAACTCATAAAGAAACATAAACCTACGAATTCGCCTATATAAGGCCTTCATACTTCCTGTCATGGATTATGGATCAGCATTCACGCGTTTTGTCTCCAAAAAGATACTCAAACAACTAGAAAGCATACAACGAAGATTCCTATATTACTGCTTTGGAACCCTCCCTTACAATGAAGCCCTCCAAAAAGCGAACCTACAGCCACTGTGGTGCCGCAGGCTCAGCTTAGCAATCTCACTGCAATGCAGCGTGTGTGAAGGCCCCACACATAACCACAACACTCGCCAGCTGATCCAGTACAACTCCTTACAGAGGATCACTGGCCCATATCTCCAATCCCTTAATAAGACCCTACTAGATTTCAAGAACTTTAAAGAAAATTAAATCTCAGAGAACTTATCGATAAAGACAACTTCCTTTATCCTCATAATTTCAATATGTGATAAAACGATTTTATGTAAATTTTTCCAAATACTGTCCTATAAAGAATCCCTTGCACGAGCAAACCTCCGACCACTCTGGTGTCGAAGGATCAGCTATGCTATTTTTCTCCAACTCAATGCGTGCACTGCACAGGCTCAACACACCAACACAACACTCGCCATGATATCAGATACAATTCGCTCCAATCTTTTTACAATTTTTATTCAAAAATTCGAAGTACCTCTGTGTAATACGCAGTGTGTATCCTTGTTTTCTTAATTTGAAATGGAAGAAATCCAATATATTTTGAAAAAGAGAATATTTTTCAAATATAACACATGTTTTATTAAATATAATGTCTTAAATTAATCCGTTCTTCTTAAAGTTTTTAGAGTTGACTTTTTCAAATAATAATTCTCATCTTTTTTTGTGCCTGCGTGCGTGCGTGCCTGCGTGTGTGTGTGTGTTCTCGAATATTCGTCTTTGTGGGTTTAGGTGTTTGTGAAAAATGACACGTAAGTATTTAAGGTAAATGGAACTGTTTTGTCATTTATTATGCAATATATATTGAATGAGAGAAAAATATAAATAATTACTTTGTTCCTGGATAATATTTCTTCGACCAAAATATCTCTCGAAAATGCAACTTCTTTTCAATATCTCTGGAATGTTTTTTTCATAGATAGATATAGACAGACATAAATATCTCAAGATCTTGATTCGATTTCTTTGTGGAAACTTCTTTTTTAGAATCCTCATTTTTTTCTTATTTTGAATAAATATTTGGTTCAAATAAAAAATCGATTTTTTGATCTTGATAATAATTTACAAATTTCATCTTTCAACAATTGCAATTTCCAAGATCCCCCTTTGGTTGCTGCTGTTGGTCTAGCCGGGCGCCTGTTTTATTTATTGAAAAAAAGAATCAATCAAGTATTCTGATTTGTGCAGAATTGCCGGAAAAATTCATTAAATTATTTTTACCATTACACTCAAAGTAGAGCTCAAAGTAAAGTGAAGATGCTAATTTTGGGATGAATTAAATAAAAAGATTTTCCCAGAATCTGTTAATAATAAATCAAACAAATCTTGAGTTGAAAGGCCAAGAGTAGATTGTATTATATCTATTTAAATTGAATTTTTATCTCAATTAAATCGATTTCTACGTTAGGAACAATTGAGTTAGGAAAAGACTACTCAGAGGAATAGTAGCTAGAGAATAAATCATCAATCATAAAATTGTCAAATCTCATTTGTGACAAAGTGGGGGTGTGGGATTTGGAAAAAGGAAAATCTCACTGAGTAAACATGTTAAACTAATTTAAAATCACGTAGTCAGTTTCTCTCAATACACCTAAATCAATACAGCTATTGATTCAAATTTTCTTTTTTAACAAAAAGATTAGTCCCAATTTTTTGTTCTACTCTAGAAATTTATTTAATCGACCGTGAATTCGTTACTCTCATATATTACATACACACATGGAATGTTTATATATTTTTATTGCAATCTTGGGGCACAACATTTTGATGAAACCATAACCAGATAAGGAAAATGACTTTATTTCTTACACAGACACATGAATCTAGTTTATAAAAGTAGAAATAGTTAATTTGATAATTACAAATGACTGAGCTAAAAATCAATTTTCCCTCTTTTTATATATTTTCATGAGCAAAATTGCCTACATTCCTCCTACTGTAGATATACAATACAAATGTGTGTTCGATAAAATGACAAATATTTCCTGTATACTACGCTTTGTATGAAAAGAAGGAATGCGAAGAATGAAGGATTGATTTTTCCCGAGTAAAGTAACTCACCCTGTTGTTGATTTGAGCCGATATTTGGTTGGGAGCTGCCGACAGCCCCGGGTGGATTTTGATCGCCATTCTCTTGTAATTTACTACAAATTGTATCGACAAGTCTCTCAAAGACAGCTTTTACATTGATATTCTCCTTGGCTGATGTCTCGAAAAACTCCAAGCCTAAAACAATGAGAATGAGAGGACTAACTGAGTTGACTAGCTAATTCGCGACCCCTCTCTGTGGAAACTTGACGATCAGCAGAGAGATCACATTTATTCCCGACAAGAACGACCTGTGCGTTGTCCCAGGAGTAGTTTTTGATCTGAGTGACCCAGTCCTGGACGGCGTTGAAAGAATCTTCATTGGTTATGTCGTACATTAGAATGAATCCCATAGCGCCGCGATAATAGGCCGTTGTAATGGTACGATAACGTTCTTGGCCTGCAGTGTCCCAGATTTGTAGCTTGAAACGTTTATCTTGTCTGAAGACGGTCTTCACTTTGAAATCAATCCCGACGGTTGAGACGAAAGCTGATGTGAAACTATCGTCAGCATATCTGAACAAAAAGGAGGTTTTACCAACAGAAGAGTTCCCAATAATGAGGAGTTTGAACATATAATCAAAGTTTTGATCTCCGCTATCCTTATTTCCTGACATTTTCTGAAATTTTATTTAGATTTCTTATTGAAAAATTCGGGACTTGCAATGATGATAAAGTTAATTTATATTGAACAATTAAAACAAACTGTGAAATTAAACTTAAAAGTGTTTGTATGAGCGAATAATAAGAAAATTCAGGCGAATATTAGAATCGAAAATCTATGATAACTTGACCCTTCTCTTCAATGAGTTACATCATAAATGGAGTTAAAATATCAAGGTAACCTAATTCTATAATTCCAGGATAATCCGTGATAACATAATCAAAATAACCTCTGATATCAAAGGTCCAAGACGTCCCAATTTGCATATCATTAACGTTGGAGATAATCTCGCCTCACAATTGTACATTAAGAAAAAGTGTCTATTCGGAAAAAAATGCGGAATCGACGTTACGGTCAACAATCTCCCTTCTTTAGTAACATTTGATGAAGTCAAATCTCTCATTGGGAATTTAAATACAGATAAAACTGTGGATGGTGTTCTAACACAACTTCCAATTCAAATTGCAGATAGAAAGAGCTACGAAATAACCAATCTCATCTGTAATAGCAAGGACGTTGATGGCCTGAATTCAATGAACATCTCTCGTCTGTCACGGGGACATTTTGAAAAAACCAAATCACCTCAAGAACAAGACTTCTTCCTAAATGGAAACCTCCTAGCATTGCATCATATTCTCAAGCATATCAACTTTACAACTAGAGGCAAAAGAGCTGTTGTAGTTGGCAATGGTCAGTTAATTGGAGGCCCGATTGCCGACTTTATGAATTACTATTGCGACTCAACCGTTATTCATATTAATGAGCATTCTGAAAATTTTCACAAAGACATTGCAGAGGCTGACATTCTTATTACTGGTGTTGGAAAGTCGAATTTCATCAAAGGGGACTGGATAAAGCCAGGCTCAGTTGTTATAGATTTCGGAATTTCCTACAAGAATGGCAAAGAAATACACGGAGATGTCGAATTTCCCAAGGCAGTCGACCGAGCTGGCTATATAACCCCGGTGCCGAGAGGGGTGGGCCCCGTTACTGTCGCTATGCTAATGGAGAATGTCTTGAAAGCATACTTTGCTAATATATAGAACACACTACTTACAAGTAACTAGTATATTTATTTACACAACTTTTTTTATAAAATAAAATCTGGCCTTTCTTCTTTGTCCTTCGTTTGTTACAATTTCAATTTCATCCTCTGCATGAAATCGTTAATGAGACGTTTCGCTTCATTCCTGAATATCGGCCCACTGAGGCAATAGATGAAAAAGTGCAGTTGAAAGTTTAACTCGAACAGGTGATAGCACAACTTCTCCGTAATCAACTGTTTAAAGTCATACACTTGATAGCTAACCACATAGGTGTCATAAAAGAGCAATGGGAAAGTGGATATGACAAAGAAAATATTTGACCAGACCATGATATTCGTGAGGTTGGAGCCCTTTTCGTATTTGCTACTCTCCTGTTTACTGGACCACTTTTCTCCGAGCCTATTTGCCTCTGTGGTCTGCTTGACAGAGGTGTTTTGACGAAAACGAGCCTGTTTCTTCAACTTGATAATGATTCCAGTGTTAACCACTGAAATGATCAAGATGGGCAGTACACCGACCATGAAAAGATCAATAATGGCCATTTCTTTATCGAAGCTGCCCTTACAAACCTTATCTTTTGGCGAGTAAACCTTGGTGAAGAAGAAATGGGAGCATATCAATGAAATGATTATCACCACCCCCGTAATAGACAGTATTGCTCTGCGTTGATTGCAGATTATCTTTGCCTTAAATGGATAGAATACATAGATAGAACGATCAATTGTGACGAGAACCAAGATCCAGACGGATGACCAGCTATTCGTGTAGGTGAGAAAGGGTTGCAGCTGGCATATGACATGATGCTGTCTAATATCGTGTCCCATGAAGAAGCTTATAACACGAGTGAGAATTAACAATTGATATGTTGTATCGAATACCGCCAGGGTCAAGAGGAACGTGCTGGTCGAGGACTCTCGAAGACGTTTACTTCTCAGCACAATAATTGTAAAAATGTTACATATTATCCCAAGGACAGCTAGGCATCCAGTGATGGAAGTTGAGATGGTGACCATTAAATTCGCTGAAATAGATGGATTAGTATGTCATTGGTCAACTTCTACAGCAAATCAAAAGAGAGGAAGGATTTCATTGGTTTAGATAGAATAAATTCTATTTTAATTATCAGCCGACTTATTTTAGTTTGGATTCAATCCAACCAGGATATCTGCTTTTGTGAAATTCAATAGCTCTTCCGCCAAAATAGATATCATAGCTTGATTACATCAAGAAATCTGTCTTTTCTGATATTTGCTATTGCGGGCAACAATTTTTGCTATTTAGTCTGTTGTATTTTGACATTGGAAAGTTTTTAGTTGAATTTTATTGAAAACTTTATTATATTGCTACCAGAGGTCAAAGTTTAAAATAAAAACATCTTTTTTTAGAAAGGGTTGTTAATGATTATGAAAGTCCCATAATAATAAATTGAAAACTCATAAAAGCGACCAATTATGGCTCAATCATGTCCCAGAGAATACCGACCTTATCCGGCCTCTTTAAAAAGCTCAAAAATACGTTTTTATTTAAATTAAAAAAAGAATGGCGAACAAAAATTAATTAATCCACCAAACACAACAGAATGTTACAAAGGAAATAAGAGGTGGTTTCAGAAATGAATGATAAATCTGAAATTATGAAAAGGAAAAATATTTGAGTGAAACGTACACACACAGACGAACAAGTTGGGATATAAATTAAAAATGACTGATCACAGTTTATGTTTTTTAGAATGAATGAAAGTCAGAACCAATATCATGCTTTGATTAAATGCTCATCGAAGGATTCCAATGAATTTATTCAACAACATAAAAGGTACTTTTTAATGAACAAGACAGCCTCATTTCTGAAGGAGCTGCCACTAAGAAAGTATAATACAAAGTGCAACTTGAAATTGAGCTGCCATAATGAAGTGAAAATATTCTCCACTATGACAATTTCATAAATCCAACTGGTAACGTTATCCTTGTAGAGGCTAGTAAATGTGAGCATGTTGTAGGTTAGCAGCGGTAGGACTGTTACAACATAAAAAACACTGGTGAATATCAGCATCTTGGTCAGATGAGAAGAGTTGTCGGATTTATCTGACGAAAGACGGGTTTCATTGCGAAACTTTTTCATCTTCCTCAGTTCGTTAATGATCAGAGAATTGTTAATGGCCATAATTGTTATCGGCAAGAAGCCAGATATGAAGGAATCCAATATAGAAAGGCAAAAGCTTGCAATGTTCGAACTCCGGCAGACTATACCTCCACAGCCGTGCTCACAGCGGTACTTCACAAAGGGAATATGTCCCGCGATCAGGGTGAACGTAGTTATTAGACAAAATGTCACAATATTAACGTTCCTTATCGAGCAGATGGTCCTTGCTCGGAAGGGGAAGACGACCCAAATGGCCCTATCTATTGTTAGGTAAACTAATAGGGAGACGCTTATCCAGGAATTTGAGTACGTCCAAAAGGGCAACAGCTGACAGAGATACCTAACGGCTCGTATGTTATAATTAACTATGGACGTGTAGTTCTTAATGAATTGCAGTATTTGATAGAAGAAATCCGATATGGCCAGATAGCTGAGTAGCTTGGAGGTGCTACTGCCCTCGAACTTCTTGCCCCTCAAGACAAACACTGTCAGGAGGTTCCCGAAGAGGCCGAAGATGCCGGTAATTAGTTCAAAGTAATTAAATATTACCACCAACAATTCCGATTGTTCATGACTCAGAATGCAATTTGTGTAGCTGGTATTGCATTGGGGTACATTGCCTAAAGGGGGACAAAGATTTAAATGAAAGAGGAATGACACACACTGCATTCAGTAATGAGAGCGATCAAGAAGCACGAATATGATTTATAGCCTTTCTAAGCGCATTCCTGTTCGAGCAATTGATGAGCGGAACTAGAAAGTTCCGGAAGGGATTTAAAATCGAATCATCGTTTACGTCGTCTTTCTAACGTTATTACTATGGCTATGTGCTTGCATTGGAAAATAAAGGTTGATTGATAAATCAACTCAAGAAAAAACCACATTTAAAATGTGTATTATCTCACCTTGAATATTAAGTATATTACAGGATGTATGTGTTGCAAGTCTTTGCTTATGTAAGCTTCTTATTTTCTAGGGTAATTATCAAGATCAAGTGGAGGGGTAGACATTATTATTACAACCTATAGGAAAGTATTGAAATTATTAGGAATAAGTGAAGTTTCAATTTTCATATCAATAACAAGTGTATATGTTGTTTATTTATCATAGGACATACAATATATGTTATATATGTAAAAAGTGAAAAACTCTAAATAATTCTCATTAAAAAAAGCTAAAACTTTCATGATATCAGATTTCGGATTTTAAATAGAAGAATTTTTATTTAATTGTATCAATGATAAAGCTGCTTCCTTGTAATTTCTCAATCACTCAATTATTACTTCAAAAAACTAATTGAAGATGGAAAATTTCTAGAAGTTCATGTATCTTAATAAGAACAATGGTCGCCCCTGTTCACATATGATTGCAGATATTTGGTTTCACGGGTCATGTAGAAGACCACATTAAAAATTACTGGAAGGTTTGAAAAAAATCTACATCAATTCTGTGATATAGAAAACATCGAAACAACAGTTCAAGAGATAACGTGACGAAAAGAGGAAGACCGAATACAAAGAAAATTAGGATTATATCCTATAGTTTTTGATAAATAAACAACATCTACACTTGTTATTAATATGAAAATTGAAACTCCACTTATTCATAATAATTTCAACTGGACTGTCCTATAGGTTGTAATAATAATGTCTACCCCTCCACTTGATTTTGATAATAACCCTATTTTCTAATTTAATGAAACAATAAACCTAGCCAATAGTCACGCTTTAAGCAAGGCTCATGTACAATACACAGTGTGAGTAGAAATCTACATGAATCTTTGAGTAAGCAAATTTCCAATAACCCTGAAAAAGTTTGGAGTTCTTTTGAAATGCGATTTTAATCTATGTAAGCAACTCCACATCATATTCTCTGAGCATCATTCAGTTCACTAAGAAAGAACTCAGTCTTTACTTGTAGCATAATCAAAAGGTTACATTCATTCTGCAAGAGTCAATCATGAAGACAAATAACATAGCATTTACAAGTCATGCGATATAGAACTTTCATGCTGACAAAATTACTTTTATAGTCTCCTCTGTAAGTAAAGAAAAGATAATTTATTATAAATAGGTAGCGCAGTGGTTAAGGTTTCTGCACTAGACTAAGTCTGACTACTTGTTTTAGTAACATTAATAGGATTATAGAATTCATCTAACGAGCTTCCTCGGTAATTAAAATGTAAAAAACTAAAAAATCATAAATCATAATTAAAATATTCGGAAAAGTTGATATATTTGTGTCATTAACCGCCAGTCATTGAATATTAGAGTTTTTGCTTTCTATCGAAATTCATTGCAGTTCAATTGGAGTTGGGATAAATACTTCTTTGAATAAAACTTCTGGTCGTCTCTATATCTTTATTTAAAGGATTTCAGTTGTCTCCTTCAAGTCCTACTCTGATTGGACTTGACATATTTGATTAAGAAAAGACCCCCAAATTCCCTTGCTAAGGAGACAACTGAAGAAGAGGCTGATTGTACCAACCTCGAAATGTTTAGTGGATCGGCCCCTCCCGTCAGACATCCAATAAAGGTATAAGCACCCAAAAAAGAAAAATCAAGATTATATGTAAGGAGCTTGGCATTTTTCAATGCGAGAAATTACAAGTTTAATATCTCTGCAAAATACTTTATTTGAAAGTATCTTTTTTGAAATTTGTTACATAATTTATTAACCGATGTTAATAGAAATAAATTTGGTTTCTCAACTCTCAACGTATTGGATAAGTCTCATAACTAGGGCTCCAAAAAGGTAGCAAATGCTATTATTTTTGATATTTGAAGGATTTTAAAATTAAAATGTACAAAGAAACCTTTCCGGGAGGCTCGAGATAATATAGGATGTCAAGTAAAATCTTAGATTTGGTTTAAGATTCTATCAGCAATCAACTTGGGTATATAAAGGCCATATTGAAGAAATCCTTATTCCTCCTTATTTCTTATATGGAGAGTTTAGTATAAAATTGTATGTGGTTTGAAGAAAAAAAAGCCGTGTGTGAAGCGAGAATGTAAATCTATTCTTTAATAAATTTATTCAAGTGGGTGAAATAAATATTTCTAGTAGCCTGTAAATCATGGGTTTACATTTTATTTGTGATAAAATTGGCACACTCAATGAACGATTGAAAAATATAATTATCCATCACATTTAATATGGCATGGGGTTGAATTAATATTCGATCGATATAAATAGACGAGAAAGAAGCTTCGATAATCCTTTATTTAACGTTAATTGCGTTGCCTCAATTCCAAGAAGGAGCTCTTTTTTCCTTCTAAATGTCAAATACGAGTGTATTTAATTAATCACAATATGAAGATTTCCTGGATTAAATCTAATCTCTTCTACATGCATTTAGAGTGAAAGCTTCTCTTTTTTTTAAAGCTATGAGGGTAAAACATACTCCCACATAGATCGGTAGACCTCGAAGTGAAGAATACTCAACTAGTGCATGGAACTTTAAATTAATAGACTTGTAAGTACTCGGCCATGATCTAGTCTCACTGATTCTTAAATCATTCTAGGCTGTCATTAAATACACAAGAGTCCTAAGGTTCGCAAAGATTTCTTTTTTGTATCAAAATATGGATACTTTTTATCAATTTCATATTCTCTAGTCGGAAATATATGATAGAAATTTGAGAAACCTCAATACAACTACTTCTATATATACTTATGTCAGAGGTAGGGGTTATAATTGACAGTTTATTTTCCTAAATAGCCCTCCCAGCACTTATAAAATTTCCTTAACAATATACAAGGAAATACATAAGAAGCTGAACATTGTCTTGTATGGACATTGACTCATCTAAGGCCACTTTATAAAATTACCGTGATTGCTTATAAAGAGTCTAAGAATACAAATACTTTTAAAATCCAAGCTGGCATTGTATAGGTGAATGTCGAAGAAAAATCCTGATCGTATATTAGAGTATGTAATGAATAAATCGAACGCTAAATATGTTTTCTAGTTTTTATCAAAACCAGATTTCCTGGCAAAACATTTTTAGCAATACTTTTATTCTAGATTGATAGTATACGATATCCTTGAATGAAATTTAAAACAGTCGAATCCGCTTATAATTAAACTAGATATTATATATTTAGAGTGAACCATAACACATTTCTTTTATATCTAAATTTCTATTATCTTCAAGACATTCTGTTAGTCAAAAACATTGAATGAATTTGAATACGTTTTAAATTGTAATACGTTTACTAGGGCACTGCTTTTTGATTTTACCTCTTTTAGATCGCGCACAATCTTAATCTAGATATGATTTTACGAGGA
>KL566947.1:0-17412 GCA_000715275.1 Gyrodactylus salaris
TAGAAATTGTTATCGAAAGCTATAGGATAGACCAATATATCTAGTTGGACAATATAAGTTTAGAAAAATCTTTTCAGAGACAGATCTTAACACCTTTGGTCGTCACCTCTTTTTTTACGATGGCTCTTGAATTGACTTTAGCAGATTCAAGGTGTTTAATGTCACAGAAAATGAAGAGCATATTGTAGATTTTTTTCTACCCAGATCAAAACTGGGCCGTTTGAATTCGCGTTTCAAGTGTGCAGATTTGGAAACTTGACATCGAGCAGAATCTGCCAAGTCTGGATTAATGGAATCAAGACAGCTTCATCCGTTTAGCTACATTTATGTGTATGTCAATAAAGCCCACGATTTTTTTGTTAATAGATCAGAGGAATTGGTCATAAATATTGAAAAATCTACAGATTATTTCAAAGATTTTTTGAACATGGATCCAATATTGATGATTATGTCGAGAGTCATTTCAAAGTAGAAGGTGTGAAAAAAAATCTACAATATACCTTTCATTTTCTGTGAGATTGAACACGTTGAATCTGCTAAAGTCAATATATGTCTTAGAATCACTTGAGTATTACTCAAATAAGCAGAATTAAATTCTACGCTTGAATATGTGATTAGAATATTTTCATAGTTATTTATTAGGATTTCATGAGTGAAAGGAGAATAGGGAAAATAAAAAAAATCGTTTTTAATTCTTATTAAAAAAATAAAAATTGGCATCCCCAAACACCAATAATTCGCATTTTCTGAGACGGTCATTTCTATTATTTTCAAATTCTATACATGATGGCATAATCAATAAAAAATTTGTTTTCATTCCGATACGCCCGAATGAGTAGGCCTCATTTTTTATTACAGTCATTATTGTAATTAGTCCCAGAAATTTTCACACCCTCTCCACAGGTGGTACATAATATAATCATTAGAGCAACCAGAAATATAACCTTTTTTTTTGGAAAATATGCATTTATTTATTTGATAACAACACATTTTTCGAAGAAAAATAATTCCCAGAATATGAAATTATTCAAATTATAGAAAAATTCAAAGCTTTATACCGAAATTTACAATAATTATTTATTATTTTTTAATATTCTCTTCTTTGAAATGTTTTCTATCGTTTCGTACGAGAGAAAAAACTTTCTACCGATGATTTTTTCTTTAGAAGACATTGAAAACTCATCTTTGAAACCGAGAGCATACTTTTGTGCCTTTTTCATCTCACAGATGATTAAAAGACACAATTGAAAAAGGCCAAATCAATCGAACAATTAAATACAAGCCAAGACAAATGATTTAGAGTACACAACTCTGACTCATTTTTGGCGAATCTCATATTAAAAATATCTGTAGCAACCATTTTTTCTTAAAGATTATCTGTAGTTTCCTCCCCCAACTCATTGAAATCTTGAAATTTTTCAATTCAAAGATTAATTACCATTTTATAACCAAGTACACTGTACTTGAGAGTATTACTTTTTTCCAATATTATGAAAATATGACATTCAAAATTTTTAATATGCAAAATATAATTTTTGGTTGCTCTACTAATCATATAACTCCTGTCAGTAACATTTATCATTGTCATTTTTTTCCTATTTCACAAAAAGCGAATCAAAAAATTTTCAGAAAAATTCACCTTGAAACGAGTCAAAAATAGTCTTGTGAATTTTCTTTGGGTAGTCATAGGGTAGTCAAATAAGATTTGATCGTTAATATTTATTGGATAAATTGTTGATGAGTTAAACTCTTCGGAGTGCTCTAGATGGATTTTGATGAATTTGAAGCCCTAATATTTACTTCGAGTTGAGAGAAAAGCTGCAAAGAGCAATGATGACATCCAACTTTGTAGGAAATACACACTTCTTGTGAGAGAAGGAGAATGAATCATTTCAAAATACACTCTATGCAAGTTGAGAAATTTTATTTATTGAAAAAATCTTTTACATAATGGGAGCCGGGTAATTTTTAGTAGGGTTTGACAAAAATATTATTATTACAAAACAAGGTTAGTAGCATCCCAATTAATCCCTGGATTCTCCTTAATCAACTCACCAGGAATTCCCGAGAAGACGGGCGTTATGCTGCCCCAAAAGTAGAAACGCTTCCTTTTCATTATGGTGTAAGTGAAGCCGTGAAGGGCTAGGCCGTGGAAGCCCCTGGCGTTATACTTCATCTCGATATACGGAAAGCGCAGCTGGGCAGCGTTTATGGTCACTAGGGCCTCCTTTGGCTCTGGTTTGATCTGTGTAATCTTTTCGGACATGATGAAAGAGTTCTTGGAAGGATTACTCTTGTTATACTTTTTCGGTATGACCATCTGTGTCTTGAGGCGGTCCTCGGGTAGGATGGACCTTCCGTAAGGTCCAAACTCACGGCCCAATGAAGAGTAGAAAGTGATCATGTCGATTCGATGTTCGCCGACAATTTCCAGCTTCTTGATCGTCTCCCCTTCGTTGAGATGGAACTCGTAGGAGGAGTAGTTGAGACCCTCTTGTTGGTCCAAGTGGAAGGGGACCTTTTTAGTCACCAGGGTCCAGATGTTACGATAGGTCATCCCGAAGCCGGCGATTGGTCTGTTTCCCTTGCCACGATATTTGTTGCCGTACAACTTGAGGAAGAAGACCTTTATACTGGAAATGGCCCACTCCGAAGGGTCGTAGTTCGTGTGGGTGGAGAATGCGCGGGATATCGAGTTGGTCTTTTTCATGTCTTGTGAGTTTACAAAGAGCTTGTCGTTCTCTTCCAGGGCCCAAGGAACAATAAAGTTTAGTTCATTGTTGTAACAATAAGAGGTGATGTTTTCCGGGTCTAAATACGTCTTCATCTCTTCTTCGGTGATGTTGAAAACCTTTTGGAAGAGCTGAAAGAAAAAGTCGTTATAGGATAATATTACGGTATTCGAAAAATTATTTGCATTCGTTGGGAAAATCTTATCTTGGTTTTTTTCACAGAAAGTTGTCAACAATTTGAGTCGAGAATAGTTTCTTAGATTTGAGTTGTTATAAATCAACCAGAGGTGGGAAAATTAAAAATAATTCCTAGAAAAATGTTTTATAACGCAAAAACGTTCGTGCAAAACAAGTTATCATCTAACGATTTTGAATGACCTACTTGTAGGCAATTGATAATAACTAATTAAGGATTGAATCATACTTTATCTTCATAGTAGAAAAGTAATTATACCATTATGTGTAATTATTAATTACAGATTTATCAAAATGCATATATTTTATGCCTTAATCACAAGTTTAAATAATTTGAGATTTGGAATAGATTAATAAAACTGCATAAAAAAGTAATTATTAATTACTTGTTTCATTAAATACAGCTATAAATTTAAGAATAATAACAGTTATAGAAACCATGTTATTTATGAACAGATCAAATAAACAATAACCCTTTCTATTACCTAGCAAATATGAGAGATTTTATAATCAATTTAAAGGCATTGCTCAATTTATCACGTGTAATTTGCAAATGACTTACTTCGTACACTTTACGGAAATATGATCTTCCCATGTAAATGGCCTTCTTATCCTTCATCACTAGTCGGCAAAGAGGAACTATGTCGGAGAATTTGTTAATTCCGATTTCTTCAATAGATTCTAAATAGAAAGCAAAGTGGTGAATAGACTCCATCTGAGAAAAAAGGTAAAACATATTCTTTTGAAAAAGTAACCAACTTTTGTTCAATTGTGGATTTTTGCTGATAATCTTGAGAACAGCAACGGTTAGATCTGGTATCACGAGACGGGAAATTAGAGTAACTGCAATTTTGAAGATACCCATATTGTTCTTGTGGAGGATGGTGTCGATAATGTAATTGGAGCATTTACCAAGGAAATTCAAATCTGAAACATAATCGGCCAGAATACATGACTCTGCGATGTTGGTGTTCGTGAATTGGATAGGCTCATCTTTGATGGATTTGATGAAATTCGTGATCTCCTCTTCACCAAAGCGATCGAAGGAGTACTTCTCAATAGCGTTGCCTTGTTCTGTTTCGTGCTTTATGAGGGCTGAGAAGAATTCAGACTTTTTGCAAAGTTCATCTTTGGGCACTTCGAATTCTAGGGAATTCACCTTAATATGGAACATGTTTAGAATCCGTTAGTTAAATAAGTTAGAGTCTCTTAACTGTTAAAGAGTCATTTGAATAAGTGCGGTTTTGAATCTGATTAAAACAAAACCTAAATTTTAGAATTTTTTTTAAATTGTTTTATTTTATTAATTTAAAATTATGAAATTTGTCTACGCTATAATTTTTTTATTAATTTACTACTCAAGTAGTGAAAGAAATCTTTCTCAATACCAGGAGGGCAATTCGTTCTTAGCACTTATCACCAATATCAATGGATTAATTTTTTTTGATGAATTCAAAAGTGAATTTGAAAATTCAGTTTTTCACAAATGTGACATTGACATTCTTTCTAATGATGGCAATGAGCCGAAAAGATTGTCATCCAATGGTATATCTCTGATCAACGTCGAAAGGCAAGTTGACATATACGGCAACTTCAACATGGAAGATGCTACTGTCGCTGTGCAAAATTTCAATTCTGGATTTCGCGTGGCTTTATTCAACGATAAAAATTTTGAACATGACACTCAGAGTGCTTCAGGCTTCACAACTGGCCCTTGGGCCATTGCTTTTGGTCCCTTCAATCAGGAATGGTTAAAGTTTTATGATGGCATGAATTTGGTTCTAAAAAAGTAAGTCATTTTACGAGAAACTCGAAGATTTTTTCTCTATTGATTATCACACAGAATATTTTATATTAACTTAAGAAAGTTTGCAATTGCAGAATTCAATTAATTTGACCAAGTTTAGACAAAAGACCAAATTTTATTTACTCTCTTTTCAGAAACTCAATCAATTTTGGTATATCCGATTCTGTAAACTGTCCAGACACCTACAAGAGATTTGAACTTGATGCCGCTGACAAGGATAAGATAAACCTTGTCTACCTTAGAAAAGAGGGCATGTACAGTTTGAGGCTGAGCAGGAATCTCGAGAAGGGAGATTTATGGAGAACTATTTTTGATTTTTTAAACCAAGATTATAAAATCACTCCTGCTAAAGTCATTCCCAGACAGAGGCGAATGTTCGATGCCATCATTGATCAGATTGTAGAGTACGCTAAACAACATCAGCCTACGACAATATACATTTCCATGATTTGTATTTTGTGTGGCCTATCGTTTCTCGTGTGCATCTGTTTCGTCAGGGGAGAATCTCGGAACATTGTGGATAAGAAAACTGATTAGTCCCCTAAATCCCTCTTTTTCCATTCATTTTCTGTAATATAATATTTTCAATGTCACCAGATATTCTTAATTCATTAAATGAGTAAGCCAACATTAATTAGTATTATTAGTATTCTTCCTGATTTCACTAGACTTTAGACTTAAACAAGGTGATATTAATAAAAACAAGGACTGATAGGAGTTGAATATAAAATATTTTTAATCAAAAAATTTTGTACAGCTTGAGTATTTGAGATTAAAAAGAATTCATTCAAACTTCCTTTTTGTTCCACCTCCACGGAAAGAGCTATTGCCACCGGGGGCACCCCTGAAGCCTCCACCGCCACGTCCGCCGCCTGCACCGCCACGTCCACGGAAACTGCCACCACTTTGGCCACCTCTTCCTCTGAAGGATCCTCCGCGACCACCTCGGCCGCCGCCACCACGACCGCCACCTCCGCGTGGGCCGCCTCTTCCTCTACCACCTCCTCTTTGGGGCCTCGGATTAAGGAAAAAGTCAAGAGGAAGGACCTTTGTGGAGTCGACAAAGAAGTCGTGTCCAATGCTGAAAGACTCTGCTTTTAGGTTCTCTTTCAATTTCACTGAAAACAACTAAGAAATGTATAAGAGAGATAGATTTTAATCGTTTTCAAGTAGAACTCACTGCATTTGTTACTTGTCCGAAAATTTCATCAACTTTGCCGACCTCTTTAGAGTTGTCCAAGTAGATGCAAGCGTTGTTATATGGAATCTTTTCGCCTTCAATCTTCAGGACTAAATCCCCTTGACAATAGTGTGTAAGTGTTCCGATTTTCATAACTTGAGCGGGAGGACCTACGTCCATGCTTTTACGGAATCCCCCGCGAGCTCCACCTCCTCTACTACCACCGCCTCGACCTCTGAATGACATTATCACGTGTTGTTTTGAATATTTTAATAATTAAAACAATGAATACAAATTAATGGCAGGAGGAAAACAAGAAGTTCTTGAAGATTATAATTTCAAACTCTGGAAACAAACAACGAATAATAATTCATCGAGTTGGGAGTTAAAATTGAGTCTGGCTAAATAAATTTTGTCTTAAGATGGATAAGAGTTGTAGTTCAATCTCATAAGCTCCAAACTATGGCCGGCTGTTGACAAACACGTACTGACACCCATTGTCAAACCCATAATATATAGTTCTATTATTTGAAAAATAACTGAGATCTGGATTCCATTCATTATCCATTTTATAAAATCGTATGACGCAAAGTTGTTTATTTTATACAACTTCTCATTCAATGAGCCTCATTGACTGTTCATTTTTCTATTCGCGAATTTTTTTGGCTCTTATTGATAGAACTCTAAAGAGACAGTATAATATACACTCAGTGTATAAACATTTCAATCATCATTCTAGAGCATCTTTGAAGCGTCAAATATGTGTTGAGTAAAGTTTACTCAGTAAACATGAATAAACCACAGTTCAAAACACTGAGATTTTCACTTTTGTGTCAGGCTACACAATTGAACGTTGACAAAGTTCTTCGCGTATAAAATTTTAATTATCAAGAAATAAATAATTTGAGGTTGTGCTATAAAATTTAAACTGTGAAAGTAAATTTCATTTGTGTTTGACTAATTTTTGATACAAAGTATCTCGAACCTGCGAAGTGAGAGAATTTATTTATTATATTAGTTTTAATAGTTTCTAGAACACATGCTCGATGTTTCCTCCTATGTGAATCCTGTGTTTAAATTTAAATTCTGCAGCATGATTTTTAAAACTATAGGATTTAAAATTGTTGTAAAATGTGTTTGAATCGAACAGTTCCATTATGTCTGAGTCTATAGCAACAGTGCGGGAATTTAGTTGATTTATGGATTTTGTTAGATAATCAATTCTTTAATATTACACAATTATTTCCAACCAAACAGCTTCTAAAATAAATAGATGGCTACAAAGAATAAGGATTTACGTCGTGAACCAAAGGATCGAGTTGTAACAAGTGAGTTTCATTAATAAACCAAAAATCCGTTGCACGTTAATTTTCTACTTTGATTATAAACTCTTATTGTCATCACCTTATTTATATTATCCTTCAGAAATGATCAACTTTATATCGAATCTTCTTCAACTTCTTAATCTGGCTTCATCTAAATAAAATGATGACATTTAAATGCGTTTTTGTCGTATATTTTTAAAACACTAAAGAGTCTTATGTCGTTTGGCTATTTTTCAGACCTCCAGGACTTGTATAATTTTATAACAAGCAATGAAATACATTTTCAACTTTTGCTCAAGGGAAAATATATTGAGGACATTTAATTGTTACAAAATGTGTGAAATATTTCTTAAACTTTTTGATGCTTCTCTTGTGTTTTTTTTCTGCATTATTTATATGAAATTTCTCACATCCCAGAATCTTATCATATGAGAAGATAGTTGTTCTGGAATAAAATCAATAGCCAATCTATTCCTAGACCATTCGATAACTTTAAAATGCTGCTCACGACAATAGATTTAGATATCCTCGATAAATAAAATTTATTCAATCAACAAAGCTATTTCTATAATTCATCAAAGTATTTATTGATTAATGTTCCCAATAACCAATGAAATCCACTAGGAAGGTTTAAAATAATTGCATTAAGAAAAATATTTGAAAAATCTTTTAGTCCATTTTATCAGTACACTTGAGGGTAAGAATATTAGTGCACTTTCTAAGAAGGATGATTTTTATGAGTTTTCCATTTAACATTGTGATGTCATATCTAGCGCTTCTCTCATAACATAAATCTCTTGTTTTTTTATCTAGAGTGTAAAAGATCTTTCGTTTTCAACAATCATGTTGCAATAACGTTACACGGAATTTCACTATTTAAGGCTTCGAAGAAAAAAATGATGAAATTTAGACTCTGCAGAAATATTAACACCATTTTTCCCTTTCTAACTATCTAACCGAGATCTCGTTTATTTGAATTAGGTGTTGTAATCAAAGCAAATTTCCGGTTTTTTTAAATTTATGTCTAAATTTGAAATATTGAGAAAGCCTTTGAAAAACAAAGAAAAGATGCAATAAATTGATGATTAAAGACAATTATTGGTTCTCTAGATTTCACTTAAAAGATAAATAATAGAAAATCGTAAAGGTTGTTCTTCGTACTCGATTATCAAGAAGGCTCCAATGCATTAGTGTACGATTTGAAAGAATAAACAAAGTCTGTGAGAACTTTCCATGTGTGAAAATATGGTTGGTTGGATAGAATAAAAGAAAACCTGGGTTTATAAGGATAATTAACCTTGAAGAAAGAGATGTTTATTACTTTTATCGATTTACCCTGAATCAATCATTTCAATGACATTTGTTCTCCTTTTTTGTTCTTATTTCCTTAGTAATGAAATGAAGATGTACCCTTTGTCATCTGATAAGATCATTTCTCTCCAGACCCAGCCTAATTATTCTAAGAGTAATTAGATAATGGAAACATTTCAAATATTGATCCCCAATCTTGATTATTCTTTTCTCTAGGTGTAACATCGCCTCCGATACATCGTCTTTCAATAGAAGAGGTCTATGAGAATACAGATAAGCCAAACCCAGAGAAACTCAAAGCACACTTTCTCCTGGAGGGTAAGGTTGATGAAGAGACTGCCTTAAGAATCATCAGAGAGGGAGGGGAGCTGCTGAGGAATGAGGAGACCGTCTTGAATATTGACGCCCCAGTCACTGGTGAGGACTTGTAGGGTTGTTGACCCAATGAAATTAGACTATTTTTCTATCTCAAATTTAATTGTCTAATACACACATGAAGAGGTTACAGCATATGCAAAAGAAGGACCCTTTCAATTAACATGTTTACATAATTTAGTCTGCGGAGATATCCATGGGCAGTTTTATGATTTGATGAAGATCTTCGAGGTTGGTGGGCATCCATCGAATACGAGATACTTATTCCTCGGAGACTATGTTGATAGAGGATATTTCAGTATTGAAGTAAGTAATTATAAAGACCGACATTGTAAAAAGATGATGATAAAAAGTGTATCTGGTAGCATAAGAATTCGGGCAGGAACATTTCCTGTCAATAATACAAGATTTTCCTTAAATAGATGAAATCTATCAATCAAGAGTAAATTACTAAAAGAATACAATTTTCACCCTCAAAAGGCGTATATTTCTATGTTCGAAATAGCTAGTAGCCAAGTCCGAAAATTGTGATGTCTCTCTCTATCTCTTATTGTACACAAAGTATGAATTCAATCTCATTTTCACAGCATATAACAACAGATAGTATGCATCTAATATCAAAGCAATTATCAGACATATTACCTAGTAGTTATTGATCATCACCCTTGTCAATCTGCTCTGAGTAGCTTTCTCTCGCAACACAAATCACTGACTTCCCACTTGCGATTGCGTGGGTTTGAAAGGGATTTCGAGAGAAAACCACATGTTCCATTTGATGGGAGAGAATCCTTTTTTTTTTGATGAAGAAATACTGTTTTCATAAGCACAAGATAAAAAGTACAATCTTTATTTCAAGACTTTTCATCATATGATTTAGATTGTAGAGAAATTCAATCGCATTTAAAATTTCCACATGTTAAAATTACGTATAATATTGAAAATTAAAAAAAAACCATATCTCGAGGGGTGTGTTCGTCAACGTTTAGTGAATTCATTAGTTGGCTTTGCCTAGAGAACAATTCTCAGGTTTGACAACTTTTATTGTCACTTTAGGAGAACAGTTCCTCTGGGAGGAATTGAACAATAGTTATCTCTGGATTATTAATGAGAAACGTCTTTAAACTTATTTTATTACCCTCTCTCCGCTCACTACTTGTAATGAGCAGTAGTGCAGTTGGTGGATGAAATAAATACATCTTGAAGACAATGGCAGGCTAATTATTATTTTTGAGAGTAATCTATTGAGCGAAATCTTGATTTTAATCAATTTTTCTCATTGCAGTGCGTATTGTATCTCTGGGCATTGAAGATCATTTATAAGGATACGCTATTTCTCCTACGTGGCAATCATGAATGCAGACACTTGACAGAATATTTCACATTTAAACAAGAATGTAAGTTGATGACTCATGTAGGTTTGGTTGACTAGAATTTTGAAGGCATAAAGTACATTGAATCGATAATATCTGAGTGTTCAAGCATTCTTTAAGTTAAGCAGGGAAGAGAAAAATCTCATTTTGGAGTTTTTCTTTGTAATTTTAAATGTTAAATTTCACGATTTATTATTATAAAATTCACAGCTAAATACTGTACATTGTACAATGTACACATTCTTTCCCCTTGTAACACTACTAATCAAATGTAACAACACAGTTTGTTAATTGAATTATCTCTAGAGAATCTCGTTTCTTCATTTTAGTAATTTCGTTTATTCTTCCCAGGTAAAATAAAGTATAGTGAGCAGATTTACGAAGCTTGCATGCTGGCATTTGATAATCTGCCTCTCGCCGCCCTTATGAACCAGCAGTTCCTATGTGTCCACGGCGGCCTCTCCCCAGAAGTACACAACTTGGATGACATTAAAAAGGTCAGTTGCCTCACAGAGAAGGGGTCCTTTAGAGATATCCAACGGTTTCTTTTTTCAGATTGACAGATTTCGTGAACCTCCAGCATTCGGTCCAATGTGCGACCTTCTCTGGTCAGATCCCTTGGAGGACTTTGGTAACGAGAAGACGCAGGAGAACTATTCGCATAACTCAGTACGAGGCTGTTCGTTCTTCTTCAGTTTCAATGCTTGTTGTGAATTCTTACAAAACAACAACCTTCTCTCAATTATCAGAGCGCACGAGGCGCAAGACGCCGGGTGAGTGCTCCAGATCATTTTATGTTGCTAGAATTAATGTATTTATGTCCTTTGGAGACTTTTCTCATCCCAAGCATTCAGTCATGTCCAGATATGAATTATTAAACTTGAATTTGGAGAGAAATTTCTTTTCGCTTAAATTAACAAAATCAATGTTCCCTCTTGATGATAAGAATTTAATTTCTTTTCATATTGATCCCTAGCAATCTTGACTAATTTGCATTCAAATTAGCTTATTTTTCTGCTTTTCTAAAATCGCAAACATTGAGTCTCACATCAGGAATTATCTCATCTTTGAGTAGACTATGCATAAATTAACATGATTTTCCCTCGATAATCTTGTGTTAAATATTTGTTTAATTCGTGCCTTGTAAGTCTATTTAATCAACCAATTATATTGGGGTAAACAGACAAACCAATGAAAATCGAATGCTAGTTGAGAAACCAATAACATTCGAGTATGTTGATGAATGGCTTTTTGAGTCAATGAAATTATTGTATTGGCTGTAATAATTATTGATTTTTCCCATTTCTAGATATAGAATGTACAGAAAAAATCAGAGTACCGGATTCCCTTCACTTATTACAATATTTAGTGCCCCAAATTACCTTGATGTCTATAATAACAAAGGTAAGCAGTAAAGAGGATATATGATAACAGTTCTTACAATCTCAGACACTAGTTTTGCCAAGAGATTATTCAATTTTAGCATCAAAGAAGGATGTAAAAGAGTCTATATTGCATGATTTTGTGTCTATAAAAAAAGTTTTTAATGATAAATTTGAATCTTCATCTCCTACCGGAAGCAATTTTTCCATGACAATTTGTACATTTTTTGTCAACTTGATCTAAACTAAGAATCATTTTCATTAACAGAATTGATTCTTTTTATCTCATTCAAAAGTCTATCCTCTGGTATAGGGGCGTCTTTAGTTTCTCTAAAATCTCGCGGGCTTACACATGATAGTTATCAATATCATTGATACTACTAAGAAGTAACCAATAGTCAAAGAACTTGTAATTCGTCATTCGACAGCTCTGTTCTAGTAGAAAAATGAAATATATGACCTCTCCTATTGTGTGGGTTAAATTCTGCTAGCGTCCCTTCACGGAATGAGTTTACATAATTAATAACATCAGATGTAATTTTAAATTCGCCTGAATTCGATTTTATTTTCAGCCGCCATATTGAAATACGAAAACAATATAATGAATATTCGACAGTTCAACTGCTCGCCACATCCGTATTGGCTGCCCAATTTCATGGATGTCTTCACATGGTCTCTACCATTTGTCGGAGAGAAGGGTGAGCTTTTTGGTTTGTTCAAGTGGAGTTGAAGTTGACATTTTCCTTTCAGTCACCGAAATGCTGATGACCATCCTGAACATTTGCTCGGATGACGAACTATCGGCTGAAGGCGATGAGAACCTCGAAAGTGAGTCATGTATTTCTGAAGAGTTTTATGCAATACTCACGAACATAAATCACTAATCTCTTCAAAGTATTCATATAAACACTGTCAAGTGATCGCATTACTTGGATGCAGCTAAAAACGTCATAATTAATCGACATCTCACTGTAATTCTCGGAAGGGGTTTCAATTAATACTTTGCTAATCATCTTCATTTCTCTCTCCGTTATTTGAATTACGCAGATGAAAAAAATTCTCAAGGTTTTCGTTTGTTACAGCCTAATAATCGGGGAAATTACGTAAAAGTATTTTATCACCACAGAGAGGAAACATTCTTTTTTGTATGATCAATTCAAACTTGAATACATTGTATCCATTGTGTGTGATGGAAAGATGTCATCATTTTGCCATCTACACACATTTTTATTAGAAAATATTAAATCTAATTATTGCATGATTATTATCCGAATGAGAAATTCTAAATAATGATTCTCGTTTGATAATGAAAAATAGTATAGTAACGAATTTCCCCTTTTTTTCGTTCATTAGTCAAATTATCTGAAAAACATGAAGATTATAATAGCTATGAAAGTAAGATTTATATAGTTCAATACATCTGTACAACTTTGAAGAGAATTCATAAACATTCTAGCGATGGAAATATCGACTAATCTCACCAGTCCATCAAATAAATGTTTAAATGACATTAATCTCTTCAGAAAATACAAGCATTTCGGGACTATACTATTATTACCAAAACTCCACAAAATTGACAACAGAAATATACCTAACGTTATATCTACTGATAGTTGTCAAACTTACCACAACAAAACTTGGACAACTTGGTTGATTGAAATCTTGAAACCGATACAAATAATTCATATTGTGTTAGAGATACTTTTGAATTTATAAATAGAATTGAAAATTCTATCCCTGGACGTAATATCTGAACATAACGTTTGAAGAAACGTTAAACATATTAAAGGAAAGCGTGTACAAAGGATGGCGTTCAATATGACAGGAGAAGAAGTGAAGGAGCTTATAAAAACTTGTTGCACAAATATTCCAAAATCTTTCGATAACAAAAAAAGTTGGAATAGCCCTTGAGCCCGATATTGAGCCAGACATATTCCTAGGATGGCTAGAATTGGAGACATATTGAAAAGGTTCACCGAAAAGTATATAGAACATGTGGACGAGACATTTATCATAATGAAGGAGAATAAATCGACCGAAGAGTTCTACAATGAGATGAAACAAGCCCATACATGCATCAAATTTACGAAAGAAGAAAACAACTCTCTAAATTTCCTCAATGTAAAACTTGGCAGAAAATCCGAAGAAATGAACACAGAAAGGAAACATTTACCAAAAACTACCTGCGCTACATCAGCTTCAGTCCTAAATCATACAAAATTGGATTGATAATTGGAGTAACGAGAAGGATTAAAGGCATCGTCAGTACAGAGGAATTCGAAAAAGAATATTCTCGAGGAGAACAGCTACCCAGAAAGAGAAAATTCGTCAAAGATGTGGAAATGGAAGAAGAAGAAGAAGAGGACAGAAGGAATATATGGATGAAGTTAACTTTCAAAGGAGACGGGTTTTGTGAAGAAATGAAAAAGAAGTTGAATCCAAGAAAATCTTCGACCTGAACGATTTTTCCTATAGAGGATTTCTTTTTCCTTCAATTTTTATTACACATTCTGAAGAATTCACTTCAACCACTGAAAGAATTTTTCAAAGAAATTAATGTCACTTTTATAACTAATTGAAATTAGACGAAATATGAATTTTTTTGGATTATAATAGCCATTGAGAGAAAGAAAAAAAGGGGAAATGTTTTCATTTGAATAGTTGCAAAAGAAGTAACATGAAAGAAAAGTTGTTTCCATTGTTAGAACGCTAATCACTCTTTCCATGTTATTCAAATTTACAATTCATTCTCTACTTCTTCCATTCAATAGCTCGGATCACATTCAATAATGAGAATAGATTCTTTCTTTTCATAACCGAATCCTAAAAGGAATAATCAGAGTTTCAAATATCTGTTTTCCAATGAAGGCTTCCCATTTTATTAGAAACTAAGATGAATCTTTGATCCGAGTTGATCCTGATCTAAAGTCTTGAATATTGATTGGAAGGATGTTGGGCATTTTTCAAATCAACAAGTTTACTTGTCTTGCCTAGAAATTATAGCCTGTGTTATGGCTGTCATCAAGGTTAATGAACTTTTTCTAGGTGCTTCGGTCGCTGCGAGAAAAGAAGTGATTAGGAACAAGATTCGTGCTGTCGGGAAAATGGCTCGTGTTTTCACTGTCCTGAGGTGAGTCATTCATCTTCTCCGAGGCACTTGAGAGTTTTTATTATTCTTAATTTGATTTATAAATTCAATTGAGGACATTTTTGCCTAATATTATTGGAAAATTTTCAATATTTATTGCTTCTAATAAACAACGATTATAATAATTATTATTATTCAACTAGACAAAAAGATTGCCTAATTAGAATTCTAAAGTGATGAAATTCTCTTCAGATACCAAGGCTAAGTGCAAAAATAATACATTTTTAAATATTCATCTATTTTTTGATTGACTCCACGTAGAATTGGAAATGTATTGAATAAATGAAGTAATAGAGATGGACATATTTATTTATGAAAAAATGGTTACCAAAGACTCCATTTCACATTGGTGAATGGACGCATATTTTGTTGATCTAAGGGCTTGTTTCTTGTAGGGAAGAGTCAGAATCGGTGCTCGAACTCAAGGGCCTAACGCCAAATGGCATGCTACCGCTCGGTATCCTCTCTGGTGGCAAAGAGTCCATTTCCACAGCTCTATCGACCGGCTTCAAGATAACCTCGTTCGCTGAGGCGAAGGCTATCGATTTGGTGAATGAGCGCATGCCGCCCAGATTAGACGGCACCAATGCAATAGTGCAACGCTCGATTATCGCTAACCAACAAAAGAAAATTGAGTCGAAGCAGTCCCCGTCTTCTTCTATGGACGATACGCATACCTCGAAGAAGCTAATTAAGAACATACCCTTAATCCACGAAGACAGCTCCGTAGTTATTGAGGAAGATACGTCTGATACCAATATTGACCAAAGTGCAAATTCAAAAGTGTCTTGATTAACTTTTTTTCACAGATTTTCAAGAATCTCTAATAGTCTTTCCCTCTAGCTCATCTTGAGTGAAAGCGGGAGAAGAATAGGCTTGATTTCTATACATATTATAATAGTGTTTACCTGCCCAAAAAAAAATTTTATTTTTTAAAAAAAAAACACAAAAACACTTGAATAAGAAACCAACGCTTTTCAATATCTATATTATATGAAGCCTATTGTAATTCTTGAAGAGGATTTAATTAAAAGAACATTCTGGACCACACATTCTAGAGATGAAAATAGTGAAAAAGAAATATTTCCAGAAAGAAGAAAAAAGTCACACGTGTTGATATATCAAAAATATTTTTTTATAATCTTTGTTTTTTCCTTACCTAAACATTTTTCAAACAAAATCACCATCATAAAATGGGTGGGGAGGATGGACATTTTTTCGACTGAAACTATTTCAGCGTTTTTATCATGTCTCTCCTCAGGGAAGGAGATCCCATTTGGAGAGGATAACCAAGAGATTTGTTAGCCCAAATGACGCAAATGAACCAACAGAAGAATACCTCAGTCTACAAATGATTTTTTGTGTGTTTTTTTTTCTTTTTTCCTAATTCTTTTTACAAAAGTGTACAGACTTTCATTTCTCTTTCCCTTTATTTTCAATTATTTATTAACTATCCTTGAATGAGAATACCTCTTCAAGTTTAATCCACTAACACATGTACGAATTAACCTCAGTTAAAGTTTAACTGTGCTTTTTCACATGACAGCATCCAACCAAAACCAAGTTATTTATATGTATGTCTATTACAAAATAAAGAGAGAAATTTGCTAGTTAAACCTTATTGCACAGAGCCGAATGATCATGACTCGCTCTTCCTCTATTTCATAATAACTTTTTTTTCATCCCCTAGTATCTTATATATTCTAAGTGTATATTATTATCAAATAAAATGATTTTCTTCTAACTATTCTCATTACAATAATAATATCCACCTAACAGTATAGAGATGTCGAAAGCTTAGATCAGCAGATCTTGAGCCTACGATATGTCGATACGATAAGACAAAAATGATTCTTCTATATAGCAAGTTATAGTAAAGAATTAAAGTATAAAATTAACCATATGGAAAACATATTGAAAAATTTTAGTCGACAATATTTTGTGTCCCGACCATTATTAGTAAGTGTGCAGGAAAAAGATCCAAAATATTATCGACTAAAATTTCGATGAATGATGAGTGAGGGCCAATTGGAAAATTTCAAAGAGTTGGTTTATAGTGGTTAATCTACTGAACCCAAACGTCTCCCAAGTTGTTGGGAGATGGGGACAGCTGTACTGATGACGCCTGATAGGCAGAAATACCGGTATTTGCAGATTCCTCTTTGAAACATACAATTGGTTCTTTCTCTTTATAAATACATTCATATAAAAATAGTAAAATTATTATTGTAGATCCTTTTCTAGAAATGTGAAATTATTCGGGATTTGAGATGATATATTTTTTGATTTGAAAAAGTTTATATTTGAGTAAAATTTAAGCAAATTGATGATAAAGACCAGCTTGAAGTGGTATTCAAGCTCTAATTTTATTAAGAATTACTTGAAATTTCTGCAAAATGTTGATTGTAGGATCTCCTTGGATTTCAATCTTTCACTCGGATCACGTTGCAGTAGGGATCTAATCACCCTTCGGGACGCTTGACTCAGATCGGATGGAAATCGATATTTTCCCGTAATGACCTAGGTAAGAAGGATTAGCAACACAGTTTCGGGATTTGAGAATCGAGTAATTCAGCTATATATCACC
>JJOG01003280.1:0-10015 GCA_000715275.1 Gyrodactylus salaris
TTTTTCTCATCTCGGAAATTGGAAGATAATTGTTGCTTTCATGCATAATTAATGAGGGGGCAGGGTTGACGTATTTCCCGTTTGTACCCTTTTCACATATGTATCGAGTGATAATTGATAAAAATTGTATTCAATTATGTAGAAAGTCAAGTAATCAAAAAGCTAAAATATAGTCTTAATTTTAAGGTATATCAAAAATTGAAAAATGTATTTTTAGAATAGAATAATTCTCCTTAGATATAAATCTAATACTCCTTTTCTACACAATCGGAGAGGAAATTAATAATCACTGATTATAATAATTCAACCGTGAATGGACCCCAAATTCGTGGGAAAATTCTGCCTGCCCCGCCATAAATTGGGGGTTTACAAGTAAGAAAAAAAAATCATTTCCCCCATTCTTTTTGATAATTTTAAAGTTCATTTTCAAGCCTCAAATAGTAAAATATGAAAATTTCAAAAGTACCATCAGAAAGGTACAGAAAGCCGTATGGAGAAAAATACTGTTAAATTTTGAAGTGTTATTTTTCTTTATCCGAAACTTTAAATTTGAATTGTGTTGTCTAAATCTAAAAGAGATCTGTCTCTAACTGTTTTTCCATGCTATGAAAAAATCATTTCTACGTTGTCCGAATTATGTTATAAAAATAATAAATTTATAAATACTTTTCTATTCTAAAAAATAACAACTCAAAATTATATTTTGACCTAAAATTCGTTTTTCCTTCAGGATCATCATTAATTTTACGACAAAATTAAAAAATATTATGTTCTTAAATTAAAAAAAATTCTCCATCGAATGGTGCTCGTTCCCCCTGTGTTATCAAGCCAAATATTCTGTGAGGATCTCATTGAACTTTTGAAAAAAAATAGTTTTGAAAAATATCTATCCAGGAAATCTTTTTTCTTTGATTTAAAAACTTAGAGTACTTAGGTCTTATTTGCGCTTAATTGCTACATTTTTGTATTTTGCGTGAAAAAATTTAAATTACTTAATTACTTTTCGAACGACCAAATAGTTAATTTTCGGTCCACTTATTATGGAACTAGGAGATAGGAGAAATAAGGAAAAATAATCACTTTGTGGACCATACACTTGCTCAATTGAATCCAATGAAAACTGAATAATATTTCTTCTTTCCAGATTCTCCCATTGGCTAACAATACAATCTTGATCGTCTTCCAGTCAAATCTTGGGGGTAAGCTAACAAATTGGTGGATTGTTCTGAAATCATGGCATCTATGAATTCGTGACCTTTTCTCTAAAGTAATATTTCAGCGTTGAATGTTTCTCCAACTTTTTATTAGCTTCTTAAAAGTAGGTTTCCTCTAATTTGAGACGTCTAAGTAGGGTTTTCCAACTCTTTTGTAGTACATATCGAGTAAATATCAAGTTACTAAAATACTGTATTTTCCCACAACCATTTTTAAGACTGAATTAAATTTTTGATAAAAACTGATTGAAATTTTTTAAATTTTTGCTCATAGCGAAACCCTTTTTTCCTTGAGTCTATTACACTGAAACTAGATCACTCTTTAGCATGTTTTACAATAATTACCGTTATATTAACTCTTTTTGTAATAAGTCTTGTAATGTTTTTATTTCTTCCTTTTCGTTACAATTTAATTTACAAAATATTTCAAAGATTTGTGACTTTATTTCTGACCATAAATTCTCATCTCTTCAAACAATTTTAGAAATTTGACTTGAGCACAACTTCAACCCTTTCATTAATTTTGACCCAATCTAAAAATTCTGCTGCGATTGGAAATATAAAATTTGACAATGATCACGGTTTTTTTAAGATGGCAAGTTTTTACTCAAGATTCGATCTTCTATATTTATGAAAAATAGGCTGATAAATTATACAAACTTTTGTATCAAAATATTTATTAAATACCTTTGATTTTTTTTGTATTAGCTACAATTAAAATTTGAGCTATATTAGTCTTGAGTAGTGTTCTTGAGCAACTCTTGAATTCTTGTTCTAGAGTCATGAATCGTAGAAAGGTTTTGAGATAAAATAATTTTACAATAATTTAGCTTAAATAGTCAAAATAGTCAGATTAACTCTTCAATATTAGACTCTTATGGTGTTTTCTCCCTCCCTTCTAGTGGTCATCTGAATAGGTAGCCATTAAGGTCCAGGACTAGGTTACATTGAGATACGAATCTCAGTTGACATCTCTCTCATCGAATTAATTCAACATGCCCTGGTTTCAAGATCAATTTCGAGGAATAAATATTCGTGTCTTTTAGTGGTACAATTGGTAGACTGACTACTAATTTAAGGAGTCACCTCCCCGCCCTATGCGGTCATGGTCGCCTGGTCATCACATTCTCCTCGGTCATTTCTCTAACTGTAATTGGAACTCTTTTCTTTTCGCTTGTCAACAAAATTGACCACCAGATTTGAGCTAATCTATCATGAACAGGCGTTTTTTACAAAATACGTCTGAATAAAGGTTCTAGAAAAAAGTTCATTTTCTTGAGCGTATTTAAAATTAAATAATATACAATCACAATACTTGTGAGTAGGGGTATACATTAAAATTAAAATGTTGAAATAAATTCATTTAGGAGCTATTTAGAGATATAATTCAGCATCTAACTTGTTGAGATGGTTTGTGTTAAACCTATAATACTAATTCTAATGAGTTTAAATTGCTCATAGTAAATTTCTGCGTTAATTTCGTACAGATATGGCCTTTCATTGCGCCTTTCTTCAAACAATTTCTCAAAAAAGATTACTGTCTATGTCGATAATAAAATATCGTGAAGAACCTATAAATTCTTTTCTGATGCTAATCAACTCTAGAGCTAAAGGATTGGCCGAAATTTAGAATTCCTACAGGACTTTTACACTTTGCTTTGAGTGTCTAACTTTGAACTGGATCTTCAATTTATAACCTCGGAATCACTGCGAAAAGAAATCCAAACTTCAACAGTCTTCATTACTTAGCCATTCAAGAGTGGTTGTTAGTTGAAAGATCTTGAGATACTTGTTGTGTAGGCTTCTTGAATTCTAAAACTGATCAAATGCAATGCTTAATTCTTGATTTCCCACTTGGATGAAATCCGCTTCTGAATCGTTCGATAAAATAATCTGATAGAATTAATAATTTCTAATTTTTTTATCCTCAAGTGCTTGAGAAGTAAAAATTCTATAAAAATAACATTTATTCAACATACACTGTAAGCAGGTTTGTTTTAAATAGATTTTAAAATGCCTAGACCAATTGAGAATCGGATTAGCTTAGGAATTAGGGTTTAAGTAGACTTGGCAGGCTTAAAGTAAAAGTTGAATTTCAGAAGTTGCGAACTGTTTGATTTCCTCATTCTCAACATGTTCTTGTATGACAGGAATGATTCTGGTATCCCATTCCATTAGCTTAGCGGCATTTCTTTTTAATGCTAATTCTCTTGTGGAACTATTCTTATTACAGTAGGAAATAAAAAAATTATAAAATCATTGATGGTCGTATGAATTATAATCTACATTGCGTACACAGTTTTTTTCTAGAGATCGTAAATTAAAAATCAAAAGTCAGTATACAGCGAATAGAAGCCCTCCGAGCTTAGCGACCTCAATGTCATTCGCAGATGCATCTACACTTGAGGTGCAGCCAGTCAAGCGTTTTCTTACAGAACTTAGAAGTCTGGTCTAACTACTATTGAGTTCAAGGAACCATTGGCGTTAGGGTGATATGTATAAAAGCTTTTTTGAAGCCATCTTTATTGGGAGTAGATTTTAAAATCCAGATAAATAGTTTCGGAATTCATCAACATTGGGTAATTAATATAAATAACTTAAAATAAAGACACTGCATAACAGACAACTTGCCCGTATGAACCCTATTAAAGATTCCGATATAACTACTGTTGAGTTCCAGGAATCATAGGCTTTTATGGGATTAGTAGAAAAGCACATACTCAAGGCATCTAGGATCTCGTAATTAGGTATATTTTTGTTTCACAAGAGAGTTTCTATTGGAGAATACTGCTGGCATGTTGGACAAATTACTTTTTCGGTTATTTCATTTGGGTAAATGCTGATTATTTTTGAAATGAAAGCCTATTTTTACTTTAACTGGTTTCTCAGAATTTAAATAGAGATAAAAATAAGAACGAAAGACTTTCAATCAGAGTAATTAGTATTTCATTCAAATTGATTGAATTCGACAAGTACCTTGTTCAACATTTGGAATGTTGTGGTGGATGAGTCCAGGATTCTGTCACATGAGAGATGAGAGAATATTGGGATTCGTTCAGGTTGGAATGATGTCCCTGACGCCCCCTGGTTTTCCCCTAAGTTTCACTAAAGCTGGCACTAATCTCAAAGCCTGCCAAGTTTTTTAACTCATATGATTTTAACTTATTCTTTTCTATTTCAGCTACCCCGAAACTTACCTATTGGACGAAGAGAGAAGATTTGTATAAATAAAAACCTGTTATTGACTAAACATTTCATTTTGAACCCCACTTGAAAATTACTGTTGATGACTTAATTAAAATAGCCATGCTGCTACAATGGACTAATGAAGAAACCGTATCTATCTGTTAGTATGAAACTTATCTGTCTCAATTGTGATAAAATATTTTGCTTATTTTGAACCCTCACTAATCCCAAAAGAAAATCGACTTAGCTGGCCTTAATTTGAAAAAAATTGTATCGAATATCAAAGTTTTAGACCCGTAACTAATCACTATAGTATTCAGAATGCAATTACATAGCACCTAATACGCCTAGATGTTTAATTTTATAGCCGATCAAATCTTCATAAGACCTAGATCAAATCAAGTGAGCATGTTCCCGAGTAGATTTACACTTAAAGTAGTAGCAATAGGGTTCTTTTAAATAGGCTATCTAAGTGACTAGCAGCCAAATAAGTAATACGGCCCTAGCTGGGTGTTAGACCACCTAACTGTTTTATGTGGACTCTGCTCTCACCATCTTTTGTCTTGTCAAAAGCTGCAATAAAAAATAGAATAGCATCATAATTTAGTTCAAGATTTTATTTTATGCATCTTACCTATAGATATTACGAAACACCTCAATTCCCTTCGATGCTTGATCTTTGTAAGGAGTCGCGATAGGTTAACACGGTCATTATGAGTGTAAGTAAATTTCTATCTAACTCACTTCATGCAGAATTGGTTACCTCGTCCCGGATCATGGCTTATGCCGGAATATCACGCTGCACTGTATTTATACTCAACGCCAAACCAGTTAAATCTGAGGCTAGCGGTGGTTTGTTCCGATTGATCTCTGATCTGGCCTGTTTGTAATTCGGGAGGCCGCTATATTTTAAACTTAGATTAACATATCAACTTTGCTCAATCGAATCATCTCAAATCCGATGAGCGTACTTCAGCGATTGCATCTTCTTCCTCGTCATGATCGAGCACGCCATATTTTAATATTGACACGGCAATTTGAAATTATCAACAACCCTTAACATAGCCAATAAGATTAAAGCTAGACTTTCAACCAATCAGATTAAGGATTGTGTCCAAGGATCAATTGACAGATATTTTTTACATACCTGAATTTCGATTCTTGGAGAACCCAGTTATGAGCGGACTTGTGTTGCAATGCAACACTGTTGCATCATTCTGCAAAACAATTTGATTAAGAATTAGTTTCAGATTATATTTAGAGAAAATTTCCGCAAATTTAACCAAATAACCGGAAAATGATTCATTACTAAATTCGAGATACCACATGTAGCTTTCATCTCCGCAAAAACATGGTGTTTAAATAACACGGCCTAATTGTTCATCTGGAGGAAAGAAATTACGTAAAGGTATATTTCGAATGGATCCAGCCATGTGCATTTGACGTTGAAATGTACGACGACATATTGAAGTCGAATTTTAGGGAATTTAAACCGAACTTTCTCAGTCACTTTTGATCGAAAACTGACAGAATTGGCTTCATTGGGCCTTGTGAAGAAGCCTCATATAAGGATTTTCGGTTACGAAAAGCATCTGATTCAAGTCATGTCACGGCGAGCAGAATAGTCGTTTTGTGTCACAGGAAATCTTTATGCTCGCATACAGACACACTCACTCTCTACATTTTGCAGCAAGAGTCGTTCTCATGCCACTTGAAATGAGAGTTGTTTGTGGTTCATAAAAATATGATATCAATCACAAAATATGTACAAGAGATAATTATAGGCCTTCTCTCATCAGAACGTGAGAATTATCCAAAATGAATACAGGGTTCTTACCACAGTAAGTTGAGATCCTGTAACCAGTTTATAAGGAATTTACATACAAAAAACAACTATGAATAAGTAGTAAAAATCGTTCCCTGAATAACTAGAAAAAAATTGGAATTTACTTCATGTAGAAAATTTTCCTAAAAATGCCGAGTCAACTTGGAATTTTGCATCAGAGATATTCTAATTTCATTTAGAATTTAGATCCAATTTTGAGATACGCCATCTATGTTTTTGAGAAGTTCAAATAATTGATGTTTCTCATTTTAAAAATTATTTTCCCGACTTGACATCAAAAAGTTACGACATGAATTTGAGTTTTCATTTTTATTTTGAAATTGTAATTTTCTACTTGTAAAAGTTAAAATAGTGTCATCTATCCATTCGAAATTGAGACCCATTTAGAGTTTTCTCATTTGTAACTCCATTTTGTAAAATTTTGTCAGATTTTAGACATTTTTAGCTTTTAAATTTCGCTCTTCCGATTGGCGATTTGACTTTGAGAAATTAGGATTTGGTTTTGAATAGTTTCAACTTGCTCCAAAATCCCTTTTAGAATTGTGCTTTGTTCGCTTCGTAAAGCTATTTTCTAAGCTAAAATATGGAAACTAGATTAAAAATCTAAGCAAGAGATGAAATTACTATAACCCATTATTATTTTGGCAAGGTTTTCCTTCAAGAAAGAAAGTTCCCATCTCCGCAAAATTTAGGTGAAAAGGATAGACTTGATTTAAATAAATTGCAATGAAGAATGTATAACACACATTGTGTTTGAAAGAGTTTGTGAAGGAAGCTCAATGTAGAAGATATCAAATGCCACTTCTGATCATCTTATACAAATTGAGACCACATAATTTGAAATATTCGGATAGTTTTTTCATTCCTGAAATATTTTCACATCCTCTGTTCTAGTTCAATGTTCATTGAATCTGCATTTATTGTGAGAAAGCTTGTACATTGTGTAAAATATTAATAATTTATTTATTACAAGGATCACGGATCAATAAAAGAGGCAAGGACATATCTTGTGCCCTCTTTTGTATGAAGTCCTTCATAGAAATGTGTAACGCGTCCTGGAAACATGAGAGCCCAGCCTTTCTTTGTGTTCTCTATCGAGCAGTTATACCGTGGAAATCTTAAGCCTCCGCCCTGAAATTATTAAATTTGTGTTCAGAATTCTAATATAATTCCTTCCGAAACAAAGATCAAGGCATTTTGCAGTAGAGGTCAAACTGTTCTAGTAGAAATGATTAAACCGATTCTCTTGACAATGTATTAGTTCTCTGATTAACTGTTTATATTTGCGTGAAAAACTCTAAAAATCAGCTATAATTTTGCTAAACTGAATTTCGCTGAACTTGGAAATCCATAACTTTTATTTATGGAGTTCTTTTAACCCTTTAAGACCCGACTCTACAATTAAATGATAATTCCCATTTTTCAAAGTTAACTAGGCTAAAAATTAAATTTTAAGAACGTTTCAGTTATGAGAATTTTCCCCAAAATATTTAGTTTGGGAGATATTCACGGTTTCTTTGAATATAAATGAGCTCTTTCAATAGAATACAGTCAATAAAATAGAATAATTATGTCTTATTTCTTGTTATTCAACGTAAGATGAGGAAAATAATTTAAAAATATATTTGCCATGATGTTTTCAGAATTTTTCCAACTTCGACGGCCAACATCTTTTTTTCAAATAAATGACTGAATAACCTCAAATATACAATCAGAAAGCCTACCAACTCTTCTTCAAAATGATGTGACTTGATGTATTTTACGACCTTGGATATATGAATAACGATAAGAAAAGTCAATGTTGCTCAATGGATGATGGTGATTTTTCACTCATTACTAAAGAAATGTTATTTTACTTCAAAATCTATATTTCAACTAGTTCTTCTGCAAGCCTCACTTCTTGATCTTCTCTGCCTGACCACCTTATTTTCCAATATCTGAGAATTTACTGGGTATGCATTTTTTGAATCACAAGCTGCTCAGATTTTCATCCCATAATTTATAGGTTTCGAAGGGATGTACATTTTGTACAAGCATCAACTCTTTTTTTCTTCAAGCTACGTAGCTGATTTATCATCGAAGCGAATATACCGTTTGATAGCATTAAATCTTGAGAGTGTCATAGAGGACGTAATCTTATCAGAGTGGTAATCTTCACACCGTAATTCATCCAGATCCATGTGTTTCTATTTCGAAACCCCAAAAAATGCAAATCCCAATCCAGCTCTTCATCTCATTTATACTAATACACTAGAATATTTCTTCTATTCTATAGACTTCATCTTCTCGAATTACTAGACATGGTTGAATTAGAAATAATGAAACCAGAGTTTTAAACCATAGTTGCGACAGATTATATAAAAAGAGATATCAGCATCATGGAAGGCATTATAAACTTTAATGTTTCGAATAACTTTAGATAATAGGTTGCTATAGGAATGCTAGAGACCCTTGGTTATTGTATCTTATTATTTTTCAAGAAAATCATCTTTGAAAATGAACCGGGTGAAAAACAACCCGAGGGACAGTTCTAGGGTTAAAGGGTTCACTCACCTCATAGTTGACACCGAGTTCATTTAGGGCAACCTCCAGAATGTACGAAGAGGAACTATTATACGTCTGCATGAAAGGATGTTCATCGGGTTTGAGACGAAGCATCAAATTCAAATTTGACGAAGGCTGATAAATTGATTGATTTAGCGAACGAAATACACCACTTTTAAAAGCAATCGTTTTAAAATCAAAGTTTGTGCGCCTCAATAATCCCTCGAAATAATTTTTTTCTTTCAACTTATTTAATTTTCAAGACTTTTGAGAAACTCTTAAAGGGTTAACAATGTACAAACTTCTTTATTGTGTCCTTGAAAGACTTTAGCAGTAATCGGCTTGATATAAGTCTTTAAAATGTGGAGCCAGTGCTGCTCCCAGTTTGCCTGTCGCAGGTGGACTTCCCTAGGACCTTCCACAGGCCAATTGTTGGATTTTTCCATTTCCTCAATAATCTCTCGACAAAATCTCTCCGTAAACAAAGGATACCAAAATACATCGGGACACGGCTGATGAAAGTCTTGCAGGCTCATGTCCTTTGCTATGAGCTTATGATACTCCGGATGGATGTACTTCTCCTCCCAATCCTTGAGCGTTTCATTAGGAAAGGCATTCTAAAGGTGCATTCTCAACTCACAAGGGGATTTTCGAGTATCTGTCACAAGTCATTGTGTAAATGATCTGTAGTAACGCCGTCTTCCCCGATGAGATAACCATAATCATCGGTATTGATCAGATTGAGGAAAATGTTCTAGTAAAATTAATTATTGAGAGTCTCAATTTGAAGATTTTTTTGATATTTTCCTTAGTTTAAAAGTTAAGAAAATGAACAACCAAGATCAGTTGATAACTCTCAAAGAGTAATTCTTTGATTTTCGGAGATCTTCATGGCCAATTCTTCATCAATATCCATCCGAGGTCTCCCATTTTTCTTCGCATCTTCGAGGCTGAAATCTCCACTCTTGAACCTAGAGAACCAGCGCTGAGTAGTTCGAACATTCAAAATATCGTTACCAAAGACATCACATATTTATTTTGTCGATTGGGTGGCATTAAGGTTTTTTGAACAAAACAACATTATCTGCCTATAATTGAGATTTGACTTGTCACTTATCATCGTGTAATTGCAATGAAGAAATCTGTTTCATGGGAGTATTAATACTTCATATCGTCGGAAAAAGATTCAACTGATTAAAATATGCTCCATGAGAAATTAAGATTT
>KL566948.1:0-11050 GCA_000715275.1 Gyrodactylus salaris
TTAAATTGACTTTTAATTAAATTGAAACGAATAATATTTCTGCCCTTTATCCATGCACATTTATTGGAAGTATTAATTTCTGAATCATTTTTTATCATTTTAGAAATTTTAAAACCATATTTTAAGACTGAAAATAAAACAAAATGAAAAAAATAACATTACCATTAGATAGATATTAAAATTTTCTTTCCAAATATGCATTACTTTTTGAAAAAAAGAATAAGCGGTATGAGGTAAAACTTTATCATTTACAATGATATTTATTTTGTGAGTCAAAACTTTGAATTTATTTTATAAGAGAACCATAGAAGCTATTTGACTGATTTTTTTCATGTTGTTGAAAATTTATTTTTGAGTTTTTTAAATACTATATTTATGCATCTACTCCTTTTAGATTTCTGTATATAGTTCGATTAACGATGGAAGGTCATATTTTTACCCGAAAAAGTTTTTTTTCAGGATCACAAGTTTTTTGAAAGAAAAATAAATAAAATTGTTAGATTTTTGAACAAAATTAAGTTCTCTATCCGATGGTGTTGGTCTCGTTTTACCTGCAAAATACCATTTCCCCCTGGGTAATTATGATTTTGAGCCGAAAAAAATGTTTCTTTTGTATTTTGTGAGCACCGTTATATTTTTTACTCCCAATATTGAAATGAATTAATTCTTTAAAGGATACAATTCCTAACCTCCCTCTCTTCGGTCCCTAATTCCAATTTCTTCTTTCCCATATCCATTTTTTTAAGATCTGCTCTTTCCTCACCCTCCCTAACCCCATTTTACCCCGTCCCAGAGCTCCCTACTCGCGGTATCTTTTGTTAAGGGATTAAGTGGGAATTCATTCTTTTATATTTCCTACAATTTCGGCCTTCTGCGCATTCCAGCATTTGGGTGAAGCTCATTTTTTGATTCTAAGATTTCACTTCCATATTTTCTTTGAATTGTTTTGTATTTTATGAGCACATTTAGATTTTGGATAAAATTGATAACCTCCCTCACCGCGGTCACTTATTCTATTCTTTTTTCCCACCCCCATTTTTCAAGATCCTCTATTTTCCTTTCTTTTACGAAGGAGCGCCGTGACAATATAAAGATCTTGATTAATTTGAAATCATTCTGTATATAAGGGTTGCTTGACTTTAAAAATGAAAAATATGCCAGAGTTGATCATATTCTTTTCATATGAAACCCCTGCAAGATGAAAATGTTGAGTTCTATTTCTCAATAAAAAATACTCATTTGTCAAAGGCTTCCACCATGTATATTAGACCAGTACTAAATGAAAAAGTTGCTCTAGATCATGCAGTTTCAGGACTTGTCATTATTCTGGATGCGAAAACTAATTTAATTAATTAATGTAGATCCACTCTATCACATGGATCTCTCCATAGAATACATTTCTATATTTAACCTCGGGAAAAATAGGTTGTACAATAGGGAAGTCAAAAGAGCAGCATTCGCATCCCAGAGTTCCGTCGATAAATCACCCTCTTTCTCGCACAAAATATGTATCATCTACCCCATTCTCTCATTGGCCAATCTCTCTCAAGTTCATCCAGCATAAACCATCTACTTTACAGGACTCAAAAAAACAATCTACTTGGGATGTGAGTGCTGCTCTTTTGACTTTTTCAACTTTTCAAAGAAAACTGAAGAAGGGAATGATCCAACCAGTCCCGTTTCGGGAAACGTCAAAAACTCCATTGTTACAACTATTTTTATTCCGTCGATTGGGAGTCCCTCATTTCCATCTTCTATGATGTGCAAAGAAACTTCAGGCAGATGACTCATCCACTCAATTTCTTTTAAATCTAATAATAAGTGGTGCTTATACCAGCGGCAGATGCCGTTTGCTCAGAAACTTTTATATACGAATTCGCATTCAGAATGCTCGACAAGTCCTGAGACTGCATGGTCTAGAGCAACTTTTTTTCATTTAGGTCTAATGTATATCAAAGTCATACGTTTTTAAGGATTCAATGATATAGTTGGTCAGTTAAATTCTCGTGTGAGTAATATCTGTTCCCCCTATGCTAATTTTACAGTACAAGATTATACAAAAAACACCAACTAGCCAATAGAAATCTTTCCCAAATTATAATATAATATCTTATAGTCTCAAAGCTGTATATTTTATATCATTTTCCCAAAATAACTTCAACTTAAGGAAACTGTGAATTTAACTAGAACTGATACACAATTTAGTGAGTGATATTTATACCCATTTCTCCTTTGTTTATTGGAATCAACATCAGATATTTTAAAATTTTACATTAACGAAAAGTTTGCGCAATATGTGACTGGTCAAACTTAATAATGAGTTGGCTATTTTGTTTTCAACTTGTGTTTTATTCAGGAGAAATTGTTGATATTTAGAAAGTAAACTTAAATATTAACAAGTTAATTAAATTATTATTAGTTCTCAATATTGATTTGAATGGTAACTTCTCTTATTTTATAAACATGAGGGCACATGATAGAGATCTAATTGTACTATTAAGTTTCTATTTGAAAAAAAAAAGAATCAAAATGGCTTTTAGAAAACTTAATCTTTGCAAAGGTTTTGTGCAAAATTCAAAAAAGTAGGCCAACATAATTATCCCTATCTTGGGTAAGAGGTTACGCAATTTTTTATCAATTTATAATCCAATAAGCAGAGATGCTTAGTATCTATTAATTCAATAGTATACAGTGTTTAATGTTACAAATTATGAACCTTTTTTAATCTAAAATGTAAGGCATTTAAAAGCTTGTCAAGTATGCTCGAATTATACTAAATAAATGTCAAATGAGAAATGATTTATTTCTATATTATATCTCAAGTCTATACTCGATGAGTTTGAAAGTATTATCTGATTTCGTTGGCAAATGTCAATCGGCCAATAATATTGGATGGAATATTTGGACTTGAAAGGCATCGTTTTTCCATGGACAGACGCATTTTGCTTTTTAAGGACAGGCCATAATATCCATGTTTTCATGACTAGTTTCTAAAAGTAAAAAGAATAGAAAATCTTGTTTTCTTGATCACTGACAAACTTATTCAGCTCAAATATGATTCATCAAATTATTGAAAAAATAGCATTAAAAATGATCTTTGTCGAACAATATATAGCAGTAGGCATGTTTCTGAATTTATACCCACCTGAATCAGCGTATCAACACTTAATTCAACAGAAAGAGATTTTTATAGAAAACCAGAATATTCCAAAATTTTGAAGATAAATAAAATGATACAGGATTTTAAACCTGAACATTTTTGGAGTACTTATTTTTCAAATAATTTTGCTTATAAACTAAAATCGTCATATTTTCTCTAGATACAATATGCCATGGTGAGAATTCGTCATGCTTCCAATGGCAACTACATTCACTGCTATTCATATTTTCAATATGCTTTTTATTCTCAGCATATTCTCAACCGACATTAATAATATTTGTCCACGTGAGCTTTTCTTTAAACATTTTCAATTTTGAGAGCTCTACTCATCTAGTACTGGAGTCAGCATGAGGGGCTTCTAATGAACTTTTTTGCGAATTTTTTGAAATAGACTATTTGATCTTCATTGAAACATATTACTTCTGACAATTTATAGCAAATTTTATTTTCAAAATTCTTTATTTATTTCAGGTTTAAGAAGAGGGTTTTAGCTTCTTGAGTGCATAATTCTTTTGAATATCTTTAGGAGTAGTTTGAATCATTCCAAGATTAAAATGTTTGGTAGTTGTCACATGCTGATTGATGAAAAATAGTTGCACTGTACATCTCAAAGTATAACTTATCTATCAAAGTTTAAATAATCTCAGAATGAAGGTTGATATATTTTATAGCAGACAGTTCTTTTTCGCTAATGGAAAGCCTTTGGTTACAAAAAAGAAAGAATGGAATTAAGCTTATTTAATATTTTTACGTAGATTCGGGAATTTATGAAAGAGCTCATCTGATAATGTACTGATTTTATCAACGATCAATCCTACTTTGAAAATTTGCAAAGATTTGAATAGCGCAAAATGTTTCTCCTTGGATACGCAAAAATGTGACATGGAGCTGAAAATGTAGAATTTTATTCTTTTAGCAAATTTTTAATCATGATGTAAAATTGGAGTTAACCCTTTTTCGGGAAGTGAGAAAATAGTTAAAGTGGGGTTTATGCCTTTATTTATAGAGGGATACGATAACTGCTTGATTCCTCGTATACTTTTATTTTTATCGTCAACATTACCCTCTTTACCAATATAAATGTCAGCATTCAAAAGATAAGAATTTCAGGAATCGCAGGCAGCCCATATTTTATACCATATTTGCCGGGTTTTGAGGGTATGTACATTTTGAATGAGCAACGTCCTCTGAAACTTATGAGCTTTTCATTTGATCGGAAGGTTCGTACAGCGATTGGCGGTTATTGAAAAATGTCTGAATGGCTCGTAGTTTGTCTCTTGGTTTCTTTCTATTTTGTTACCTCTATTTTTCGAGGTGTGCAGACCCCCAACTTGCATATGTGCCACATTCTTTTCTAAACAAATAAAAACTGGAAAAAAAATGCCATAAGAGTATTTTGTATACCAAGCCTTGTTTAAAGATTACATCGGAGGTTATTTATCATAAGCAAATATTTTAAAGAATAGTTCAAGTTTAATTCCTTTGGGGGTCTGTACATCCCCACTATCCGAACGAGGGTTAATTGCTAAATCTTGGTATGTATAAGAAATAAAATATGCACTTATTTTAATAGGAGTTTGCTAAATGGTTCATTTTCTCTTTGATTGAACTTTCAGTAGATAGATTTTTATCTATAGAATAGTTAAGTTTGAGTCAGTAGGATTGATCGTTGAATTGTTTATTCTGCAAGGTAAAGAAAATAAGTTTTATAAGCTGCTGAGTATTATAGGGGACCAGAAAATTTGAAATATTTATCCTCTTATGAGGAATAAGTACTTGAGAAAAATGTACATTTTTAATTACTTAAATAAATTAGTCCTATTCTGGAGGAATAATGAGGAATTAGATTATAAACTTCATCTTACCAAAATAGAAATGTATAAAAATGCATTTTTGGGATGATATGGCAACATCCATTCAAGCATTACTTTTCTACTTTTGAATGTCAATCGATACATTTCTTCAGATATTAACGATACAGTAACCAGACGTTAAAGATGCTCAATTAATTCATTTTTATTAATTTCCATTTTTCCTGTTTGTTGGTTTTTAGATTTATCGGAATTAGCATTCATTACAGATCAGCCTAACTTCTTCAACAAATGTAGAGGTTTATTTGAGTTTAGAATCTGAATCAAGAAATTTTGATGATGAATCAGTGAAATATGAAAATTTACCACTTCATAAGTTGAGTCAAATGAGGTTTCTAGAACTTGGGACATTTTGTTAGTTTAATTGAAAATTTTCCAGAATTCAAATTCACATGGATAATTTTATCGATAAGTTTAATTTTTGATGCAAATTTATTCTGAAAATTGTCCATCTCGTCGAAGTATGTCTTCTAAGAATAGTTTTCCTATGACGAATAGAATAAAAAATTATATTAAGTATATATATATAAGTAATATATCACGCCTTGTGTAATCCCCAAAAAGAATTTTCTCAAGTTGAATATATGTTAGATAAGGTGTATCCCTCTAATTCAAACTCCTTTTCAATTCACAAACATGCCAAATAGAAGTACTACTACGCACACTATCAGCAAGAGTTTTTTGTTAACTCAGAGAATAGATTATTCTGTAAATTGTGTAAATTTATAGAAGATACTTGATGAATCAACAGATCAAATTTTCTCAACATTCTCATGGGAGATTTGGAAAACTCTCCAAAGTGTTACTTGATTAGGAGATATTTGAAAAAATCCCTGGCTACATCGTTAGTTATTCAACACAATCAAGATAAACAGATATCGCACTGTATAATGTATCCACAAGCGTTTCATTGAAATTTTATTTTGCGAAGCTGATTCATGTAACCTGTTTAGCCCACTTGCTTCGTAACTATGTGATGAGAGAAGTAACCGAATATTATTCAAAGAATTTTGTGAAGGCCAAGAAAAAAATTGGATCAACTGTAGGCAGGGGTTTAACAAATCTATGGATAAAAAATTCAAACTCTATGTTGCATACAATAGGCTCAAGTGTCTTGATTTTGGCGAAGATATCCTATTGATTTGAATGGATATCTTTTAAAATATTGATCCTGCTAAAATATTTTAGAATTGTGATGATTAGAGCTACCAGAAATATGTATATTTTCAGTTCAAAATATGTAAAAATATGTACTTATCTAAAATATATTGTAATGTAGGTTATGGTAAATAATTAAATTCTAATTTAAGAAAATATGGTGCTTTGAGTTCTATGAATAGCTTATCGTCGACAATAAGCACACATTCGCCAAAATATTCTTTGACGTATCGACTTATTTTTGTAAATGTGAAAGAAAACAAACCTCCCATGATAAATGCTGTGAATAACGTTGTCTCATTGGCTGAAGACTAGTTGGAAAAAAAATATAAAAAATTCATTTGGTAGCCCTAGTGATGATTATAATCATCAGTACTTTTTAGACTTTTTTATGTCCGGAAAATGGGGTTTTCACCTAAAGAAAATTCAGCAAATGTTTATTTCATCTTTACGAAACTCAAAATAAGCCTCATATACATTTCAGTAAGTATTTCATCATTATTGCTCTAAAAATGTCAAGATGAGTCTTTTCCTGTTCTCTTCAGAAGACGCGTCTCAGAAGCTTACATCGATACAGATCTTTCTGAAATCAGCACAGACGAAGAGGATTTTGTGATTAATCAAGCTTGAGTTAGGAAGAAGACTCTACTTCTTAAGTTTTTGTCCAAGTATGGTCAGTTTCAATACTCAAAATTAAGAAAAAATACAACTAGGGCCCCTGCACGGAATATTTGCAATTTCAGATCAACAGTGAAAGCCTAGTTATCCCGTCTTGCTGAACCTGAAGACTTATGTTATCACTTCATTATCTGAGTTGAAAACCTGGATTGGAACATGCATCTATTTTGGAGTATCGAAGCAAAACGGAATGGACTTGGAGGAATTATGGTGAATATAACCACATCAATCCATTATCACATATTCTAGATTTTCGCATTTTTATACAAAATGAGACAAGGGAAAAACTCCAAGCTATACGAATCTTTTTCCAGAATTTCATAAAATGTACCTTCAAGACGTATATACCATCTAGGCCAGGTAAATATGGAATCAAAATATGGGCCGCGTGCAATTCTAAGAACTCATACTTGCTGAACAGTGATATAAACATTGGTAAAGAGGGTTCAATAATTGAGAAAAACGAAGGAATGAGAGTTGTGAAGCAGTAATAATATCCATTTCTAAATGAAGGAAGAACTATAATATCAGACAACTTTTTCATACTCTAATTCTTTAAATAATTCTCATTTTTATAGATATATATATATATATATATTTCAGGTGAAAAACAAACCCATTTACCGTACTTTTTTTATGATTTCTCGCAGAATGGTTAACACATCAAGTCACATATTTCAAGATCCTATTAAAAATTTTAATTTCCTAAATCTTCATGATCTAGTTACAGCTATTCTCTGCTGTGAGCTTAAATAATTTGAATAAAGAATTTTCAACTTTTTTGTGCTGGTAGACTTTTAATGAAATCGTTCTTACTATCTACTGCTTATTCTTGAAAATGCCTTCTTTTTTAAAATCGCTCTAAGATAGAAAAACCTCAAAAATTCCATGCCACAGTAGGGTTACCAGTTACTGATAAATTTCTATGCACTAGTTGTGTTCTCCACACTTTGAAGTCTGCTAATTCATGTTGGATACATTGCGATCGAAATTTTGCTTTCCCCTCGTGGCCTATTCGGAATTAGTTTCAGTAAAATCCAAGATGGCGGACATATTGATAATTTTATTCTACTATATCCCTGTAAACATCAGCATAAATATGCATAATCGAATCGTTTCCCTATAACTTTGATTATCTTTAAAGATTTGTTAAATACACTCTATTCTTGGTTCACTTTTGAATATTTTATTTGAATAACGAAATTAGAAAAAATTGTGTGTAAAAGCTTTTTCTAGTTACTTTAATTTTATCTCAAATATTACTTGAGGCATACAAATAACACAAGTACCATGTTTGTAGTACTCAAGTATTTAGTTAAACGTCTTAATGAACAATTTTAGTCTCTTTAAAAAACTAGAAGGTATCTGTAAGCATATTGTTCGTAGGACAAAATTTAAGACAGAGAAATTTAATGCATACAACTCTATTTAATGAAGTCATCTTATTGGTTGTTGAGTTTTTAAAAATATACAATGTTATAAAAGATTTTCTCATGCTAAACCTTATGCAGACATTTTTGTGTATCTGTTTTAAGGATTTCTCCAAGTCCCAAGATACAGAAAAGATCTCATTTCCTGGTGTGAGAAAAGATATTTGGTGAAGAAAAAAGAATTTCCAAGTATAATTGATAATTCCTTCTCGAATATTTTTGATACTTTGATTTAATAACGAAAATTGTGTATTTGGTCTCCCTGGTAATAGTATGTCTAAGCCCCATTTTTTATAGGTGATAATATAAACTAATAAATTGTAAATATTACAGCAACTAAGCCTATGAAATGCATATCATGTGACTCAAGAGACGACAAGCTCTGCGCAGACCCATTCAATATGACAGCGTACAATAAGAAAATGATCAAATTTATCGAATGTGATGGATACTGTGCTAAGCTCATACGAAAACCGTACGATAGGCCTGGTAAGTTTCTTGGAGAACTAGAATTCCTAGTTTTCGATAATTCAGAAGTAGCATAGATAACAATTTTGCCAATACATTCAATCTGTTTTTGTTCTGTTCTTGAAGAAATTAACATACTTAGGAGAGATTAATTACTGTATGATTAGCAGCTGTCATGCAAAAACTATCTCAAATGTATCAAACCCGTTTATCAAATGGTTTACAGCAGCCAAAAAATTTCCCATCACAGACTTGAATAATATTAAACATGCCTTTTTCTTGGAATTTGAAGAAAGTTTTTTTTAATGGGTAGCCAGACTGGAATAGGACGAGGTCAACAATTTTTAAATAAATAAATTTTACATAAATTTTATTTTGCTTGTAATAAATTTTCGTAATTTGACCTTTCAAGGCTCCTTTAGCCATATCCGAGTTTTATGAAATGAAGTTGAAAGTGGAATTAGATTTAATTTAGATTTTCTCAGTCGCAAAAGATTGCTAGATTCTCAAGCAGTATGAAATTGCTGTTCAGAAAATGTATTCATTTATGAGAATGTTTTTGACTTCTTCCTAATTTAAATGGTTACTTTCTAATACATTTTTACTTGATATCGAATGTTTGGTAAGGTATTAGGGAGTTTCATGTTTTTAAGGAATTGTTCTCTAACTTTAATTTTCAAATCTCTTGATTCAATAGTCATTTATGAGGATTTTGATCGGTTGTACTAATTACTTTGTTAATCATCTTCTTGTTTTGAACGGGAATCTAGTAAAGGCTTCTTTTTCTCACAGACGAAGAGAGAGTCATCAGAACCTGCTCAAGTGAAATCAAATCCAACATGCAAATGAATCTCGTTTGCATACGAGAATCGAGATCAGGCAATGGGAGACTTTGCTATTGTAACAAGCCAGACTGTAATACATCGAAGAGAGTGTTCAACACAACATATTATAACTCCTTAATCATTTCAATCTTGTCGATTTTCAGTATGGCTCAATTTTAATATTATTTCTCTCTGATTCCTAATGTCTTAGATCAGTGCCTCCCCGTTATTTTCTACTGAAAATTTTGACTTATCGCCAATTCAACGGATAATATTTTTCAAAATTTGTCTTCTCGTTGCTCGTATAACCCCAAGCTCCTTTATTTAGATATGAAAACGTTTTTGAATTATCTCAATTTTATTACTACCGTTGTTAATTATTATGAAATAAATATATTTACCTCCCCAATCTTAAAGTCTCAAAGTTGACAGTTATGAGACCCAGTGTCTATCTTCCTCATGACGATTGAAGCACTCAACAAAATGATATGACAAACTGATGAAATAACCTCAATTATGTGTGTACAGTTCCATCTATTTGTCTAGGAAGTCCCTTTATTCAAGTTAGCATCTGTAATCTTTGTTTGAGAAGGTAACAAATGATATAATTTGTAATGTGTTTGACTTTGCTATAAAAATGTTGGCTAATTATGAATCTTACGATCAAAAACTGTACTGCCTTTCTCAAATCAAACATCAAATCTAGCCAGCATATAATTTTCTTTGAGAATTGAGGATATAAATAGATAAATAGAAAAATTAACAATACGGATGTTAATTTAAGGAATCGAACCCACGCTATTTGAGAAATTATTTTTACCATTTCTACCATCTCTCAATAGACTTTTTAGATTGAACCGTGAGATATCGATTGACGTGGCTTGATAAGCTTACAAAACAGCAGTTTGAAAATGAGCAATTCACAAATCCGTGATTTGAGAAAAAATTGATATGCATGTGATTTTCTTAATTCAACATGACACCTTTAGGTGATACCCGATTCATGAAACGTCTAGATGCTCGTAGAAGAATCAATGGCTGTTTTTCTGTATAAAAATAAACAATACCTTTAGCAAATGATATTCAATAATGTGTTGGGGTTGTGGTTGTGGGTTAGTTTTGAGTTGTCTGTCTTATTAATCGAATAAAATATTTTTTTAAGACCTTGTTGCGGTGGATGTCATGGTGGTCATCACGGTTGTGGTGGCTGTCATGGATGTGGTGGCTGTCATGGCCATCACGGTGGTTGCCATGGTGGTGGCGGTCAGTGCCATGGCGGCGGACACGACTGGCAACACGGTGGTGGTGGACACGAATGCGGGGGCTGTCATGGTGGATACCAGAGGGCTTGCAGAAACTGCAGCTGCTCTGAGTGCTGTGAAGGCGGCTGCCACGGTGGTGGACACGAGAGTGGATGTTGTGGTGGCGCTAGCGGCGGTCACCACGGTGGCTGTTGTCACG
>JJOG01003288.1:0-12579 GCA_000715275.1 Gyrodactylus salaris
AGCAAAAATCATTAAAATCTGTTCTCTTGTCATCAGAGAAACCGCCTCATCTAGGAGCCTTTTCAAGATTGAACTATCAAATAGGATTGATACACTATCAGCCTAGAATACATTTCTATATTTAACCTCGGGAAAAATAGGTTGTACAATAGGGAAGTTTCTTTGCACATCATTGACGATGGAAACGAGGGACTAATTGTAACAATGGGTTTTTTTGAAAAGACGTTTCGGGACTGGTTGGATTATTTGGAAAGTTCAAAAAGTCAAAAGAGCAGCATTCACATCCCAGGGTTCCATTGATAAGTCACCCTCGTTCTCGCACTAAATATATATCATCTACCCCATTCTCTCATTGGTCAATCTCTCTCAAGTTCATCCAGCATACACCATCTACTTTACAGGACTCAAAAAATCAATACATTTTGATAATACCAGGGAATTCAGAGAAAGTTAGGTTATCTGGGTTTTGTTGAATAAAAGATTTTTAATTTTAAAAAGTCATAGATAGATATTTTTAGTTAAAATCAAATAGACTTGATGATCAAGGTATCTTGTCAAAAGTTTTGGACTGATATTTCTTGAAATATAAATTACGTATATTTGATATGAAGAAGTTAGCAAAGAATGGCGCTAATAGCAGAAGAAAATAAATAACCAAATTGCAAGGATATGCTTAAAGGTTCATTTTCTCTTTGAGTGAACACATTTCCCAACCGTTCAGCACAGATAGACTTTTGTCTCAAAGCAGGGAACACTTAATTGACAAATTAAAGAATATAGAAATACAGTCCCTCAGTAATAGCACAATAAGAGAAAAGGTGATCTCATATTAACAGTTGTTTCTCAATTCCATTTCACGATCTCGTATTGAGAGTTCCATGAAAAAGAGAAAAAAAGGTCTCAAATTATTTTATTAACTGATAACAACTAGGGCTCCTAGAAAATATTCTTTATTTTGAGCATATTTGTTTCAAAAATATTATTTTGATTTAAAAAGTAATCGATAATAATAATATCTGCTAGTTAGTACCTTAAAACCTCTGAAATGCTTTATTTATCTCAATATTTCTAGCTCCTTAAATAATCTCTAATTTTCAAAAGATAAGTCTTTTCATTTTTCTAAACTGTTGTCATTCTAGAGATGTTGCTGGTTATCAAAAGTTAATCCATAAAATATAAATTTTATGATGTAAAATATCTTGAATTTATTATTCACTTTGACCGGTCATTATATGTATTATGCATAATTCTTCTGTATACCATTATCCATCATAACTTATAAAATCAAGAATCATGTTATAGGAAGCTGCGCTGTTTTCAAGTTCAATTTTGAGAGGGCTAATTTTACTATGAATTCTAAAAATGCACTTTATTAAATTATCAAGTTATGTTTAAAGAACCTTTTTTTCCCATCCACCAGATTGCAAGTCTGACTCGCAACAGAATTGCACTTTAATATTCCAAAATCGTAAATACAGATACGGCCTTAATTTAGCCAGACTTTTCTAAGCAATACACTTATCATTTAAATAGCGTTAGACAATAATTTAAAGATTTATATCACACTCGATCTATCAAAGCCTCTATGACCTTTTCCTAAGAAATACGATTTAAAATATTCCAACATGTTACCATGTTCCTGTCAAACCGTTTAATAGGGTCATCTATTAATCATCCACGATGTTATGAAAGACTTTTATTTCAAATGTGAAGAGATTTATACATTTGATATATTGTCTCATCAGTCGGGGCATGATTTCCACCCTAGATTATCAAACTAAATACAATGTATTATACAACCAATGAAATTCATTCAAAAAAAACGTGTTCAAGAAAATCTACAACTCTACGAATATATACATATAAACATATTGATAAGTGTACAGTTATTCTTATCCTTTTCTTCCCTTAGCAGTTGTCAACAGCGAGATAGAATCCTCACGAGAAGCTTTGCATTGAAGAAAAAATTCAAGAAAGGAGGATAATCGGATTTTTCACTATCGTTCATGAATTGTGAGTGAAAGTTTGAAAGAATAATTTTATTCATAATATATTTGAATATCAAAAAAAACTATTTTTATCCATTTTTGTCAAAGATGAGTGTTTTTCCTGTCTCCATATTCTCATTCACTTCCCTTAAATGGATCTGTAATTGATCTGCAAGAATCACTAATTGATCATGGGACAGACATGTGTGGGGAAGTGGCAATTTTATTAGACTCGGGCTGTATTTATTTCAAAATTCGAGATTCCCTTGTCTGTTACATCTTCGATTTGAGATAATGATATTCAACAGAAAGAGCCATTTATCTTTCAACTTTGTGTACTTTTGCACAAATAATTTCCTTGACAAAAGTTGCAAAAATTAACTGTGTGATTAATAAAGAAGCTTGGCATAAAGAATATCCTTCAAACATTCGTTTCGAAATTCATTGTACTTTCCCTCAAACTGCACAAAGTACACTGATAAACCTCTTTATTCAAATCACTTTGGAAATTTATTAATCCCACAAGCATGTATAGATCATTTTGACTTCATATCCTGTATAGAATTTTTGTAAACAAGGAATTCTCCCATAAATTTTTAATTTGAAAATTCTCCCACATGAAGTGACATGTGAAGACATTAGTATTTAAAATCTCGCCTACATGTCAGACTGTAATATTATTGTATAATATTGATTTTTATGCTGGCTTAATTTTATAATCATTTGAGCATTGAAATAACTTTTTTCTGATGAGCCATATTTGAGAAAGAAAAGGAAGCCAAACTATTTTGAACAACATCACATCTATATTTCGGACATACTTCACTATGGTGTTATCTTATATTCAAAATAGTCAGATGTAGGTCTATTTTCAATCAAGATTTTTCATTCTGGTCTTGAAGAACAATCTACTCAAAACTCTAATTCTGACTCCTAGACGTGTTTTACATTTTCAGGGGTTATCAAGCTTTAAGACAAGTTTTTATTGATAACTTTTCTTATCAAAATCGAAAATTTATTGTAAAATTTAGATGAGTCAAATCAGACTTTTTTTCCAAAAGTAGAAATAATTTTAGTTTTTTTAGCTAACCTTTTGATGTTTGAGCTTTCTAACCAAGTACAAGAAAGCCGTGAGTAGTTGGACACTGCTTTTTGATTTTATTACTTTGAGATGACGCAAATTCGACATGATTTCACGAGGAACTGTGTGTCTTAAATATTCATTCTAGGTGTTGGAAACAGGCCAAAATAATTTGTGCATGAAAATTAATTTGAAATTGCGCCAAAACTTAAAACTGGATTTTCTCGACTATTTAAAGATTTTGTGAGAGATGGGAGTAATATTTGGAAACTACATGAAAAATGATATCCATTAGAAGAAACGTTCTCGATTAAAAGCCTTTTGTTAGGAAGATGTGACTGATGCGCGATATCTAGTTGGAAATTAGCCAGAACGGAGAATATTTGAATATCTTTAGGGGCAGAATATATCGATGTTTCCATTCAGTAGCTTTTATAAAGCGAGAAAATCGATGGCGGCCATTTGAATTTATTTGGATTTTTCACACATCAGAGTTTCGACAATAGTAGTACACGAAAGATAGAAATAGACTCAGAATTAGTTCTTCATCATATCATTGAGCACTCTAAAGCGATTCCTCGTGATTTAAAAAAAACAGTGCCCTCGTAAGCAGTGATGATAGAACTGCTAAATGCCATACTTGATAATGTTTCGTATATTTGTAGTGTAGAGTTAACACTTTTACCAAGAGATCTTTTAATAACCTCGATATTGATCTCTGACTCGTAGCATACCAATAAAAAACAGTTAACTACTATTTGCATTCATCTATTTCCTAACAACTCTATGAAATAATCGTTTGCAATACACTCTCTTTTATAACGTTGTTTATCACTCTCTTTCAACCCTTCTCATTATCAGGGATTTTTGCATTGTTTATTGATCCCCCCCCGCTTTTTTTCAGGAGTGGTTTCTGTTGTATTTTTCTTCTTTTTTTCAAAATGTGTCAAAAATGTATTCTGTAGATCCGTATTCTTCATGTTTATAGTCTTTTTCTGTTTCTACACTAGGGTTTCTTTCAGTTGCCATAAATCAATGATTACTAAGGCGACCAGAAATATGCACTGTGATTTTTAAAATATGCAATTCTTCCTTATATGCAAAAATATGTCGAATTTATTGCAGATTTCACAGCTTAGAAAGATAACGCTATGTGAATTAATTATAATCGCCGATAATTATGGAAAAGTTTTTATAAATATGCAAAAATAAAACTTTTTTGACGGTTATGTATTTTAACACATGCTATTTAAGAATATCAAATAATAAAAGATGTGCATTTGGGAACCTTTTAAAAATACCGAAAAAATACAAGGTTTAATCATTGCTCAGAGTGTAATTTCAATTCACAGATTCCAAGGCCTCTTTCCATGTGACATCTTCTATTCAGTGTGGCCAGTTGTAATCAACATTTAAATGTCTTGCGATCAAATTACTTTTGAGGAATCAATAAATCTTAAATAATTCATCATTCGAAAAATATGTCGTTTCCTCCTCCATTCCTACAACATTGAACAATATATGTTAATTATTTTGACCTTGATGATTTAATTTCCCCTAGGTAACTCCACTGTAGTAATGAACAGTTGTATTGACTTTTCGAAGGAATATAATTTAAGAACGAAACCCTGTTAGAATGTACTTTACCCCCCTTTACGATATGTAACGATACACGATGTGTAATGCAGAACGAGAAACTTTCCTTTGATAGACATTCACCGATAAAGATCATTAATAGGAGAATTGTGTTTTTATTGTCATGTCCCATCCACCTTCTCCTGCTCCTTTCAAAGCGACTTTCTTCTCTATGTTGCATGTTGAACGCAGGTCTCTGCCCTTCCCACATGAGTGACAGGTTCACTAAGCCTTGATAAGGGAATGCAGAAATAATGTACCTCTTTTTTATCTCGTCAAGCGATGGTTGATTGATAAATGCTTACTTTCCCCCAATCTTGAACATCTCGAAATGGAGCTTAACCCTTGTAGCCCAAATATTAGGATTTTGGAAAAATAAATTTCATTGAAAAGATTAATGTGGGAAATACCTTTGTTAGAAACTTTTTTCTAAAATTAAAATTTAAAAAATCTATTTGTAGATCTTCCTTAGTCATGCCTGATTCTATTTGATGCTGGGCCATCTCTTGGTCTTATAGAGAGGTTTGTCTCTTTGTCATGCCACTTTATCAAAAACAAGTTGAGTATTTCATTGACCAAAGAATTTTCTCAGAAATGTATCTGATTTGAATTTTGAGTTTGATTTTTCGATTTTGGAAATATTTTCGTTTCCGTTCTTGCCTTGATAAGGAATGAAATCATAAACGAACCCAGCCATTGCCCATCTCGACCAAACAAAGTATATTTCATATAAAGGTCAATTCACCTGTTTACCAATAATTCAAAAAATTACAACAATTTCGTGGGACGCCCCCAGTATCACTGGACAAATAAAACCGAAAAAATTACCATGAAAAAATAATGATACAGAAAAAAGAAGAGCAGTATCTAAGAGATTGGGGTCTATAATTAGTTTCTCATCGTAATCAGAAATACTTTGTCGTTAAGAAAATTTAATTGAAAAAGTCTTGTTTTTATTTTTTTCATCATTTCGCATTTTTCAATTACATTATTTTTGGTCTCTTGATGATAATTTTGCAAAAGTAAAACAGCCATTGAATAGATTGTGATCGGATTGACAATATAAAATAAAGACATATATATCATAATTGGAATATAAAAATATTTGATTAAAGTTCCTGTGTCGCTGGTGTCACCAGGGGCCTACAAGGGTTAAAAGAGTCGATTTTCGAGAAGATAAATCTCATGTCTTTATCAAGTTTAACGTTCATCTTTGAGACTACTATTAAAGCTTGGGAAGACTACTTTGGAGGATTTAATCAAAGAATCTTGGAGAGAGGGAGAACATTCCTAGTTAATAATTTTCCTTGCTCTAATTATAAGTCTGGAATCTCCCAACTTCAAAAGTAGTTGGTAGTATTTTTAAATTAAAAACATTAGCTACTCTCAGAATCGGTGAAATAAATGAAAAAAGAATTGAATTATTCATTTAACCACATCCTTGGGAATTCTTCTAAAGGATACTATACCGTCTTTTATGCTTCATTTCATCTCTATTTCTCACCTGTAATGGAGATGTAGTTATTCTAGGAACTCAATCTTTTCAAACTTACTCAGAAATCTAATTCAATTCGTTACTTGGTTGTAGAAATCGGTGGTCCTACAAACCCAAATTGACAATTGGAGAGTGAAAATGACACATTTACTCATCTAAATTGAACTATATTTTTTTGAGAATATTGAGAACACAGAGTTCCAAATTTTCTTAATTTCTTCTTCTTAGGATGAACGCCTATACATTACTAGGGTGGAAAATAAGAATATTTTAAACCTTAATTCACCACTCTTCTCATTTAAAACTCACTGTTCGAGCGATATTTCAACCCATCAGGCCTCATTAGCGAATACCCAAATCTTTACAACTCTTCAATTATCCCTATTTCGTAACGCAGAGAGAGTTTGTAAAGAATGTAGTCTGGAAAAAACTTTAGCCCAAATATTTCCCAAGTAAATATTAATTTTCCTAAAATTAACGAAAACGCATTAGAAAAAGGTGCACTTTAGAAGACGTTTATTACATCTCTCTTTTTCGCTAGCTAGAAACTGATCTTTTCAACCCAACCCTGAGTGAGCGCCGGTTCTCTTCTCATAAACAAACCAGAAAGACTCTTGTCACACAAGGTAAACAGTTTTCAATAAACCCTCTATTATCTCAACAGTCCTGGCTCCATTATGTTTATCGTTCTAAACAATTTACAAATTAGGAAAGCGTCCCTGAAATTATAAGACTTGTACAAATTAGACTAACCAGATAATTGCCTCCTCTCTCACTGTATCTGATAGAATGCCCTATTCAATTTTATCTCTTCATTAAAAAATGAAATAGATCTAATATTAAACTCCTTCAGACAGAGAGAGTGAGATCTAGAAATAAAGGCCCCTTTTTAATGGTCTCTCTCCATCATTTGAATGCGTGTGTGTGCTCTTCCATAGGGGATTTGGAATGAAGTGTGAAGAGTAAATTTTAAATTGCAGAAAAAAATTGTCCCAAGAGTTGTACTAGAGGGAGAAGGAATTTTTAACAAAAAAAGGATCAATAAATTGTAATTTACTAAGAAATTGATCTGTGCAATTTTTTTAAACTGTTCATTACAACATTGTACGTTTTGGCAATTTCTTTTCTTCTCCCTCAAAAGCTTCCAACTCCCTTCAACTGTCTAATGACCCATGAGGAATTTTCACCTCAAAAACGTACTCCATTCACGAATGGATGAGTCTGTCATTTTGTACTTACATTTATGAAACTTTTCAACAGCAATTTATACCACTTTTATTACACCTGAAAATATTTTCTCCCCTCGTGTTAAAACTTTTATTCAGTATAAGGTCTCAGTTTGACAGTCAAAATACTCCATAAACAGACGATTTTGCATAAAATATTTTACAAAGATGAAAATTAAAAATAATATCAGACACTAAGTATTTATAATTTCTACAGGTTATTTCATAATGTTATTTACAAGGATAATAATCAAAAATAGTCCGTTGAAAAAAACTTTTGTCAGTTTTTTGACCTCAGAAAAGTTAGGAAAAAGTCTATTCTATAAAAAATTAGGTTTTCGTCATAAATATCTAAATTAAGATTACTTTTCGAGTTTTTTTTTTGAAAAACATGTTCTATTATTCAAAAAGAAAGATGCTCTCTATTGCGGATTGAGTTTACTTGATTTTTGGGAATATTTGCAAATTTTAAGTTGTTTAAAGTTCTCAGAATTGATGTATTATGTAATACAGACCCTGTATATCTTATTAATAAATCTGTAATTATTTGTTTTATATTGAAGCTATGGTGTGTCTTTTCGGAACTAAATCAAAAACTAATCAAATAGTCGAAAAGTAGTCCGTGATAGCAACAATAGACCAAATATCCCATTTTTAAAATCGTACCCCGACCCCTTAGAAAAAAATTGATCACATTTTCTTGCATTTTACAACGCAATAGAACGAAAAAAAACTTTTTTATTCAGTTGAGTAGCCCTAATAATCACACTTATAACACTGGCTTCTTGTTACCAGGTTTTCTTCTGGGAGGATATTTCGTCATCTAAAGTATTTCCCATCAGTGATTTAAAATTTTTTTTCATAAAGACTCTCCTAGTTTTATTTTATTTTTTTCATTGACGAAACTTGGATATTTCAGGGCATAAAGAACACGCTCGTTATAGGCAACAATATCCAGTAGATTCTAAAATACAGCCAAAGTCCATCTTCTTGTCGATCTTTTGCATAGTTCCTGACAAGCTGATCCAGTGTATCAACACCACTTTTCTTTGAATTGTAATCTAGGATATTTATTAAAGATTATTCGATTAGTAATGAACTCATTATTCTTCCTTAGTAAGAAAAAGGGGCTAATTTATCACCTTTGAATGCATTAAAATACTATCGACGTCAAATACGATTGACATCAAAATGAGTTTTTACCAAATTATTTCTGAGTCCAGTCTTCAACTATTTATAGAGAAAAATTCACATGGTCTGATATTTTTTCAACCCCCCTATGTAACTTTTCAACAAAAAGTTTGAGATTATTTTTAAAATGTTCATGCAACGTTAAACTGAAAAGAAAAAGTGGTCCGCTTATAATATTTTCGTTTAGAAATTTTAAAAACAGTTTAGAACATATGAATTGATGATGGCAAACTCCAAGTTATTTTAAATGTACTTCGAGTCGTAGGTGCCCATAGTATAGAAGAAATCGCTTGCTTTTGGCTCAATCTTGATCCTTGAACTACCCATGTTATTCTAATAAAGTAAAGAAATTGTTGATTTGCAAATACTCCTAATTTGACCTCAAATTGATCCTTGATTGGCTTACAGGGAATATCTAGAATAATGATTGAAACTTTCGAAAAAGAGGGTGGTTGAGGTAAGACGAAAAATTTGTCACGTATACAATTTGCAACATTATTTCTCTCTCTCTAGCTTCCTGTTTGAAATAAAAAGTTAGCCTGAAGGTGTGTTTTTAATTATTCTCAAAATTGGAGTATTCTAATGGTTGTTCACAGAGGTGAATTTTAAATTAAACTCTCCTCCACCAGATTACTTAATCCGCATCTCTGCTTCTCTCTCTCACTGAAATACTGGTATTCATTAGAACGTTCTGCATTCAAAATCTGCAATTTCTAATGAAGAAGGATTCTTTTTCATCAAATCGGAAATTCATAAATATTAAATTATGTTCCCCCAACCCTTCCATTGAAATTACAATCTAGGCTTAATGGAAAGGTATTAGAGCTATTTCCTCTTTGGATCTCTTCTCAATTATCAGAAAACTTAATTTTCAAAAAATGTTCCTCGTTAGTATCTTTCAAATTGAGAGATTAGTCGAAAATTTTTTCAAACTAATTTTTTTCTTGAAAGACAAAAATTTATTCAAAATTTCATTTCTTTTTCGCTTGTTTACTGAAATATTTATTAGAAACTCTCATCTAGTATTGAAGATGATTCTGAATTTCATAATCATTTGTTACAAGCTACAAGACTGTTTTGTGTAGAAATATTCAACAGTTGGTGGGTATTTTAAACATAACCTCAGCCATTGCTGAAATTTTAATCTATAAGAGTGTTTTTTTCACTTCTTGTAGAGAATTACAACTTAATATTACTTGTAGGGGTTCTAGAGAAATATAGAGCAAATATTAGGTCGTTCATGAAGTGATTGCGTATTTTTGTTGAAATTAAGAATTTATTAAAAATGGTAAAATATGTCTCAAAAATCAAAGAACTTCTGCCAACGATCTGAGAGTTTTTCAATTCCTTTCTTTCAAAACTCCTCACTCTTTGAGCTGAAATAGTCTTCAAACCAAATTTCGACTTCTGAGCGGTTTTTCATTGAAGATCTTGAAATAGGTAATTATCCGACAGAGCGATGTCAGGAGAAAATGGTGGGTGGTCCATCCTTTCGCAGTTGAGCTCTTGGATTTGTCTTTAGGTCATTAAAGATACGTGAGGTCGAGCATTGTCTTGATGGAACAATAATTTTTCTCGATGGGCGTAAAATCCGTATTTGGGCATCAACCGATGAAAGCTGAGTACTTCAGAGTTGATTATAATTCCATTTTGGAGTAGCTCATAGTGTATTAAGTCTCTGATATCCCACCAAATGCAGAGCATACTCTTCTTTTGATATGTCGTTGGTTTTGGTGAAAATAGAGGAGGATCAGATAGAAGTTGCCAAGATTTATTTCCATGTTTATTCGTGTAAAGAATCCATTTCTCATAAAAAGTTACAGTCCTACTCAAAAATGGGGTTTGGTTGTGTGTTTTCAAGCAAAGAAGAGCATGCGAAAAGTTAATGAATGATAAGTCTTGTCAAAGTCTTTGACTTATTAGGGAAAAATTATCCACCTTTCTAATGATCTATTGCTCGATATCATGGGGAAAAAACAGGTGGGGTGAAAAAAGCTTAACAAATTGACATTACAGAAAACGCAGTCACTTTATGAACGACCGATCTTTGCACTGGACGAAATCCTTTAAAGTTTGTGAAAAATAATTTAACCTATCTCATTCACATAAATAATTTGATCTGGTATCTGGAATTAAATCTTGTGAAATTTGTCCCAAGTCAAAATTTATAATTAACGAGCTTACAGTGATGTTGCATTTGACTCTTGTTAATCCCATTTTCATCGGATTTACAAGAGTCTCTACTTTTGTCAGATCATGTCACAAAGATTATTCAACGTTTGCATCTAAATATTTATACCCTTTGGAATTTTCTTGTCCTTGATTAGAAAACCGTTATCTCTAATCAATTTTGTAGATTTCTTGGGTCATTAACCCGGATTAAGAAAATTAATACTGTACTTAGAAAAATGCATTCATAAAACTCAAAATTTATCACATTTTATAGACAAAGGAATGATCTTCTCTTAATTATCTCTAGCTATAATTATGCAAGTATTCAAAGTTTTACTATCAACAAAAGGAGAATTTAAAAAAAATTCAAGCAAATATTGTTCTTGAATTATTTCGAAGTAAAAATTACTAAATTGTCAGCGTTTCTAAACTGTAGAATCAATTTAGATTTCAATTCTAAAATACTGAAATTTCCAAACCTCTAATGGTCAATGACAAAACTTATTCGTTTATCTTTAAACCTTAACCCTAGATTTAAAATACATTTTGCAATGTTATCTCTGTGTGCACAATTGAACCCATTATCCTATGGATATCATTTATCATTGTAGCAGAGAGGTAGAATGACATTATTTTGGATCATAATTAACTGTACATTTTTGTATTTCCTGTTTGCAAAAAACCCCTCTTGACATCCCTCTCACTCTTCCTTCATAATATTCGAAGCGGACTAATTAAGGAAATTGTGTACGGGTTTAAGAATCCCTCTTCCCCCTAACGGAATCCTCTCTCGAGTGATTCATCTCAGTTCTAGTAAAGTGGACAATATTCCCTCACGAGAGATGATGTGTTGAAGACATTACGAGAAGCAAGGGTTTGTGGGGTTGTTATGTTGAAAATAAACTCTTCTTCTCTATTGTCTTGAAGAAAGGATTCTGTTGGAAGAAAGAGTTTTATTTTTCCATTGAGTTTTCTCTTCCTTCTACAACTTTCATTGAACATCTCATTATACCAGTTGCTATGTGTGATTCGATATTTTCAAGCATGCCTTTCTGTGAATCGGGGATTCGATCGATTTATTTTTCTTCCATTATTTGTGTCACCTTTTTTGACTTGATTATCATCACCAAATGTGAAGGATTTGACCAGAAATATATATTTTAATAGTTTTTCAATCGTGATCAAAAAGAGCGGCATGGGTTTTAATCGGGCCTCCAAATAAGCAGCCAGGCTTAGTTGGTTCTTTAATATTAGAAAAATTGGATCTATTTCAAATTAGACTCACTGTCTCTGAAAAATGTCTAAAACCTAAAATCTTTTCGAAATCTGAGTTACCAGATGAAAGATTTTTAACTTGGCATAAGATCGTTTCGTTTTTTTTAAACTTTCATTACATTTTTTCACCACTTATAAGTTTCTCACGAAAATGAATAATGGCTTATTTAAAAGGTATTTCATCAGAGTGTTGAAAAAGATCACAAGAACTTGTCTACCTTTCTCCCACGCTTCAAAAAATCAAAATGAGTGACACTCTTCCAAATCTAAAATCTCACGAGATTATGCTTTATTTGTTCAAAAAGGGTTTTAACGCCACGGCAGCGGCTGAAGAAATCTGTGATACATTCGGATAGGGTTCAATTAATATTAGAACAGTTCAAATCTGGTTTGCCAAGTTCAGAAACAACGATTTCAGCCTTGAAGAAGCATCCAGGTCTGGGAGTCAGATTTTTACCTTTTCCAGGACATGCAGAATAATCTTGGTGAAAAATATTCAATAGCCGGGTCGAGCTC
>JJOG01003289.1:0-11895 GCA_000715275.1 Gyrodactylus salaris
GAATTGTGTTTCATAGCCGAGTCTAACTCTGTTCGGGTTATAATGGGGGAGGAATGTTTTGAAACTATTTAAAAAGTAAATTCGTTTCAAGGAGGGAGGATGACACTCCATATGAGATATAGCACTTGGGGGATAATCCACTACTCCCTCCTGTAGTTTAGGGTGACACAAGTTCATTTATGATTTTTGTCCAAACATATTTTCAGATTCTACACATTCAATTTATTCGATTTATTTTAATCTAGTACTCTAATGAGGCTTGGAAAGGTTCCCATTCTACGTTTTCATCTGTTTTCCTAAATTTAAAAATAATTTTTTAATCTGTGTATTGTTATTTATTTATTTGTATTAATTACAAAATATTAAAATATACAAAGACTAGCATGCCAAAAAGAAAATCTGAAGTATTGTTGAAAGGTAAATTAGCATTTAATTTGAAAATTAGAATCTGATAGAAAAATCAATAGAGTCAATAATTGTTATCTGTACAACGGAAATCAGTTAAACTATGACCACTTGATGACAAATGGTGCCGTATACCCCTGTTCAGATCGGAATATTGTACAGCAGATTCAGCTTTCCGAACGAGGATTCTATTCTCAATAACATTTGCACACACGCACCAACCCGAGTGAATCTGTACTAACTAAGTACTACTAAGTGAAACAGAGACTATGATTCATGTCACACAAGAGCTTCTTCGCAATATGATTGGTTCTTCATTGAAAATGATACTTTTTCCACCTCATAAAGAATGAATTTGAAAAAAGGCAAAAATAGGTTTTTTCATAAAAAAAAAATAAAAAAAGGCGAATGCCTATTCATTAAGGGGCACCTCTATGAACTGAGAGTCGATTTTTAAGAGTGTTTGAGAGCAAACTAACTATAAAATATAAATTTATAAAAAAAGGCATTTGGTAGCCCTACTGATAAACTTCTTAATATTGATCTCTCTTCGTTTGTCTTCCACGTTCATCAAGAGATAATATTGGAGAATCACTTGATTTATAATTTGGCGGGCCAAATTTTTTTAAAATTATTCATTTAAACACAATAATCAGGTAAAATTCTCAAGAACAGTTTTTTTCATGAATCCAAGCCAAAATGTAAGCGTAGATTTTTTCAACCGTTTTTATATGGAAAATATTATAATTTTAGCCTTCAAGAGCGTTTCATAGGGTATTCAATGAATACTATTCATCATGTAATATTTGAAAAGGTTATTTTCGAATTTAACTGATTGAATAGATATGTTTTTGAATCATATTTTTCTTGTCACCCTAATCAGTAAAAAAATACTCCATAATTAGAGCTACCCGGAAAGGTGAGAAAAATATTTTAATCAAATATTATATTAAAATTTGTCAATTTCGAAAAATCATCCAATATGCAGAAGGGCACTGCTAATTAAAAAAAGTTTATCCAGATCTCACAGTTTTGAGAAATATAGAGGTTGCTGATTACAAATATTCGATGAAAATATTTCTTCAAATGACCTCAGGATAAGAACTACTCATAAGTAAAAATGGTTCAAAAATCAGATTTGATCAACTACAAGTTTGTTATTTTATTCAGATATAATCAAAAACTCATTTTCTATAAAAATTGGACGAAAAAGTGATTCATCACAGCTCTATCTAAAGAATAAGTGTTTTCTACTTATGAGTAGTGCTTATCCAAAAGATAATTGAGGTTTTTTGAAGAAATCTTTTTATTCAGCGTCCTGTATATTTCTAAAAGCTGCGAGATCTGGATAAATTTTTTTTCAATTAGCAGTGGACTAATATACAGGCTTTATTCATTAAAGAAAGTTTTTATATTTTCGGATCGATTTCCCAGATGATAATACAGTATTACTTTCTGTGTTAAAATTTATTTAATTATGTCCTATAACCTGAGATATTTGTATTGGAAATCACACCCCCTAAAAAATGGTTCTCAAAACTCATATTATACCTATGAGTAGTGTACCTAAATACATATGTATATTTTTTAAAGTCGAAAATTTTATGTGTATGATTCATTATGGAAAAATTATAATAAATAAGATTCTTAAATTTAAAATAAAATTCCGTAACCCCTCTTATTATCAAGGAAACCAAGTTTTTAAAGGAATAAATCAAGGATAGCACTGTATCTCATGAAACAGAAATGTATCAATTCTTGCCGTGAGAATTATTTTAGCATGCAATCCTTATCACTTGTTAATAACAATTTAGTAAGAATTTATTTTCAAAATGTAGTAATTTTAAATATGAATTTCTAGCTAAAAAGTAGCCTATATTTAAAAAATTTCTATCATTTTTTAATTTCCTAAAGGATAGCTTATATCCTATTTCTTAACAGCTCACTCAATGTCTACTCCCAGAATCATTCGCCTGAAATTGTATTTTGTAATGCCTATAAATATGAACCGATTGGCGAAATTAAAGCTTGTTCACTGTTATTGCTTTCATCCTAAATTCCAAAATCATGTTTCATGATAAACCATCGAATTTCTTTATATAAACCCTTTAAAAGTAATATTAGGCGAGAGCGAAGAGTTTTCATATGCTCATTTAAAATCGAATTTCCATCTCTTAATCCAGTTATTTATTCCTGAATTCTCAGTAATATTATTGGCTGCTGAGAGGAATAAATATGATCAAACGAAAAAAAAATTGAAAAAAGGAGAGATTCAATTTCCCTTATTTCTTGATTATTGATAAAATTGTGAGTTAATTTCTCATATATACAAAGGGTTCAAAAGACAACTTCTATCTTAAACGTTAAAATATGATATCTGTGTAAAAGCTTAGAATTCTTTAAGGAAATGAGAATAGTCAAACAGAAAATCTGATGCCTTTTGCTAAGAGTGAAATTTAAAAGAAATTAAATTGCTTTAAATTTCTATGACTATCGAACTTCTTTTTATCAAAAGAACTAGTAATCTGTATTACAGACTACATAACAGAGAGAGAGAGTAATTGATAAAATATCAGGATATATCTTTAATATTAAATCCATAACGGATAGATTAATCAAAAATCTCTTAATTGAGTAATTTCCTATTAATTTAGCTGGACGGTTATTAATCTGTGTTAATTTTTTCATTAATGAATCAGTTCCTAACTAAAAGCTTTCCAAAGATGAATCTTCCAGATAATTTTAAAATTCTTGTAATCATAATGATTTTATGAATAAATGTGTTATTTTCTTTCTAGATGTCATTTACATTAAACTTGATGCAAAAAGCCACTCTGCTATGTGTGTTATGTCTAATGATGAGCTTAGCGAATGGTTATATTCAGGGTATTTCGTATCTAATACCATACCATAAGGATGAGGGGAAGATATATGATCAGGATATACAGGATGTTGGCAGTTTAAAACCATCCATGATTCGATTCGGTTGAAAATATTTGTGAAATAAATCGTTAATTATTCTCAATAATTCTTTTTTATTACAAAGTCGAATTGGATACAAAAATGTTTTTCACTTTCTTTTTGCAAAAGCATACGAAACCGGGTATTTCTTTATTCTTTCATCCTCTGACATCTGGGCTGGTAGTACATTGGCCGTAAGCATGTCGGGATGGAGAGCAGAATATTTTTGATAGGAATGAAGAAAAGAAACTCTTATTGAACCGTGTTCATTTGTATTTTAGGCTTACAATCAAGTTTGAATTTTATGTTGCCATGAAGATATTCGAAGAGTAGTTGCAAAAACCTCATTTCTAAACCTTTTTTAAACTGCATTCTCAAATTATGGTCAGCGAAATATACAGGAATAAATATTTTTTCTCATTTAAATAAATGCCCCCCCCCTCCCCCTGCTTATCATAATTAAGGTCATAGCAAAGCGCGACGGGATCAGTTATTACGTCATAAAATGCTTTCCTATTTTTTAAATTGATTATTTTTAAATCTAGACTACATGGATGTACAAAAAACGCCCTATGATAAATCAGTCGTATCATCATTAGGTCACATAAATTTTAAAAGGATTTACTAGCAAATAGAAGTGTCAGATTGACTTTTATGATAATCAACAATTTAGCATTTTCGTTGATCTCAATTGTGCCCTATAAATAAATAAATCGGTTCGTTATTACAGGTCAAGTCACCTATTCCTAACCGAAGATTGAGTTGCATCTTATGTGAACAGCAAATAAAAGATTATTCTTGGAGGAGAACCTTTTAATCAATATAAAATCCCGTCAAACAGTGGCAAAAAAATTGTGCAATACAATCTTATACATGCCGTGTATGAGACTCTTGCTCCTTCAACATAAATTAATGGTCAGAAGACTTTTAACTGTGGTCCTTCAGAGTACTCTGGATGATCCAGTAATAACACCATTGGTTCCCAGGATGAAAGATTAAGTAATAAAACTAAGGAACAAAAAATATAATAATCTAAAAAATTTAGATATTTGTGACGAGAAAATCCGATGACTTCTTTTCTAATCAAAAACAAGTTTAAATTTATTTAGAAATGGCAGACTTCTGAAAACACATATTTTTTAAATAATAAAAATCATCATTTTATTTCTGTTATTTTCAGAGATTAAATATGCAAATTTTATTTTTTGTAGAAAAATTCTCTGGGAAAAATCATGAAATTTTTAAATATTTTTTTTCTAGAAAATTTCAAAAATCTACTGATAAGTGTTAACCCTCCACTCTCATGTGTAAACCACTTGAGATTTCAAAATAATTTTTCCCCCATTAGAACTGTCGTAGAAATTAAAGTCACTTTCGACATTTTTCACAGAAATTACTCCTTCTATGATGTTTTTGATGGAGTCAAGGCAAGTATAATTAATCTGATTACTTATAAGTATTTATGGATATATTGTAGTATATATATTTAATAAATATTATTTATCCGAACAATTTCTGATGATAAGATATAAAATAATCTTGATCAGAATCAATGTACAAATAAGTTCACATTTTCAACAACGAAAAGCGATTTTTCCCTTGCATAAATGGCATCTTCTTCTGTCCTTTGCATCCTTGACTTTATCCGGCGGATGAAATTTTGCTAATATTTTTCAATCGATAAATTTATCAAGGAATCATTATTTTTGCGTATTTAAAAACGATTTATGTGTACTTAGAATTTGAGTTTCCTAGGTTAGGGCTAGCCAAAATATGCAGTCTTTTCAGAAAAATATGCACATTAATATTAGAAATATGCAAAAATACGCTTTTTACCCTGTAAAAAATGAACCCTCAAAGTACATAAAAATTAGTGGTTAATTGGTTATATCGGCTCTAAAGGTGAAAAAGGGAGTCTCAATGAGTTATTTTTCTCATAAGCTGATATAACAAATTAACCATAACCGAACTGAAAATGAGTCACTAATTGTTATGTACTCTAAGGGTTCTTTTTTATCGTGGGTACAGAAATAGAGTAGTACTCTAGGTTTGTGAAACTATAGCTGGGATTTTTGAGAAAAAATAAGAACCAAAAATGTTTTTTGTGACCCCTCTTTCTCTCATTCTGTCCACTCTATGCTCGATCAAATTTACTCTTATTCATGAAACTCTATTACTGAGGTACTGTATTATGATAAATCATATTTTCATATCCCTCCAAATAAATTTAATGGAGCGCTTCAATAAATTCTATTAAAATAGATTATTTTCTAGGTTATTGTTTAATTAATCTCAGTAATGAATTCTTTATTGCTAGTAGATTAAGATGCAAGAGAAATTATATCATCGAAAATACTTAGCTATTTCGCAAATTACTTTATAAATTTATTGTCTTAATTACCGATTTATTATAATCTGATAATCTTAAGCTACATTGTCTAAATTATTTCATTAGATTAAAAATTAGTCATTAATGCCATGCGATTGTGGATTTTTCAGAATCTCAGAGTTTGGATACTTCCCGCTTAAAAAGTACTTTTGTTATTTTGAAGTAAGATTCAATTTTATTATTAAAAATCAGACTTGATAGAAAAAGGCCCTTCAAAATAACTGAATATAATAACCCAGTCTAGGAAAGTAAATTTAAAAGTAACTAATAATTTTAGAAAAAATATGTTTTTTTTAATTTCAATATGTAAAATAATATGGCCGTGTCATACAGTATTCTAGGTTTAATAATTAAAGTTCAATCAAGAGGACCCATTATTTTCCATATTTAAATAAACGAAATTGCATTTTAATTGCACTATTAATTACTTTTTTTATAAAAAAAAATTTACTTATAATTTTTCGACCTAGTTTTACACCTCTCGAAAGATGATGTTGTAACCACGTCTAGTCCACTAGTTAAGCTATTTTACTTAAATTTAAAAGATTTTCAATCATTTATACTTTAATGATTTAATGAGGATTTTAATTACAAAGAAATAAGTATTCTCACCAGATATGATAAGTTATCTGAGAAATTCTCACAAAACTTTTGTACTATTTCTCACAATCAGATTTTATTTTATTCTAATTCCAAAGAATTTAAATTTTTGTGTAAATAAAGTTGAAAATAATTCTTATCAAATGAAAAATACAGACTTAATTGTTTAATAATAAATTTACTAAGGTTAACTAGCTCGTATGAAATCCTTGTCCTTTCTTCAAAGAGTTGTCTGCTGAAAGTTGGACCGTAGAAGAACTTTTCCATTCAAAGAGAAATTAATTCTGAATCTCTGCTGAACTTCATACATGTTTGCGGAATCTTTTTCTGAATAACTCCAATTTTACAGCTCAGTGTCATCTTTATTTCACTGAGTTCTTTCATAAATCAATTGCCTACCAAATTGAATGGATAATGTAGATTCTATTGCTTAGACTCTACACACAAGAACTCTCAAGGTTTTCATTGGATTCAGAGAGCTAAACCTTTCGTTCATGTATAATAGATCTGAGTAGCTTGAATTTCATTACTTGGCAAATCTAAAAATAAATTTTATTTTCTAAACTATCAATTAAACAGGGTATAGTAATACTATTTTTACCTAAAATAAAAACTAAAATTATCAATATTACCAATGAGTAGTTATGTTAATGATCTTGATCAATGCAATACTTAAGTATAAATCTTTATCCAGATAGAGATTTTCTATTAGAGAATCGAGACAATTTTATTTAAATCAAAAAATAGTGGATTTAATCATGCTCCTTCACGAAAAACATAACCGCTCAATTAAAATGTGCATAGAATCAAGAAGAAAGAAGAGATGTTTAGAATGAAAACTAGCTCTTATTAACAGAATATGAGTCTACAGACGGTAATCTGCATGTAAATACTAATACATCTAAATTATGAATGAAATTTCATAATTTGGGTAATTGTATTATCACTAGGGCTACCCAATACATTCATTATCATTAGAATGTAATAAAATGCTAAAAATCGAAGTAAGATTAAAAACACCTAAATTGTTCTAATTTGACTCGAAAAATTAAGTACACAAAATTAAGTTTATATGACTATTCTAATTTTAAATGACCTGTCAAATAATTTCTTCACATACTTTTGAAAAATAGTCTAATCTCACTTTTGAAGTGTCTTCACTGAAAACTTTTCAGATTCCAGATCCATTAACTGAGAAAAAAAGATAAAAAAAGATAAAAAAAGTAGTTTTGAGTTTATCTCAAAATCAAGAATCTGATTATCGATATCTTAAAATAGATTAGAGCCTTAAATCGAGATTCTTAAAAGAAAACGTTTAAAAGATTTAATTAACAGAAGGGAATCAAAAATAATACTTCTTGCAGAATCATTATGCCATAATGCAAGTTGAATTGTAAATCACTTGTTAATTTTCTCAAACTTTAATAATATTTCAATTGAATAAATACTTATTAATTAAAGTAAAAATACCTTATCTTAAGGATCTCTTTATAAAAACTGTAAGAATCTTACCTCATTCACTAGTTGAACAAGTATGCAGTGAGATGGCAGTAATTTTTACACTTTGCTCAAAGACGCATATCATTACATCATTAAATTTAATATTCTAGTGATTACATTTATCCTTTTGCTATTAATCAATAGAAATGGATAAAGCTTTTGTTTCGATACTGCATATGAATTATTGTAATTTCATACACAATATATGCATAGAGAATCATTGTATATTATACAACAAAGTTAACAACTTGAAGTTATTCAAATTTAAATAATATATTACTTATTTTAAACCAATTACTTTTCTTTAAATAATTTTGTTATATTTTTCATGTTAACCTTGAAATTAATACAAACTATTTATCGAATTAAATTATTTTACTTAAATTTCTTAATGTTTATTGAGATTAGTCATGATAATCATCGTCGGCTGGAAGAGCTTATGATGCATTGCTTCAAAGATGAAACATGCTCATCTCACTCAGGATTCTTATCTATATTATTGGACTGTTACGAAAATTCGTACATGAAGACAGATAAGTAAGCCAAAAACTTATCTTGTTAAAACTATTATTTATTCATATTATTTAAGGCTTGAACACAGTAGAGACTCTAATCCTAACAAAGGCTCTGTGAGTTGTCCTGAATGTAATGAAACATGTATTTCTATTGAAAGTCTCATCAGTCATTTTAACGAGTCGCACTACACATCTAAAAATATTTGTTCGTGTGGATTAAAGTTTGAAGAGACAAAAAAATACTTGGAGCATAATATTAAATGCATAGATGATAATCAGAAATATGTCTTATCAAATCCTTTTTTTATTTGCAAGACTTGCGATAAAGAGTTTAAGAGTAAGCCTCTCCTAGATCAACATATGCATATTCATTATCCACCAAAATTCACATGTGATTGGTGTGGAAATATGTATCGTTGGCCACCGGTTTTTTATCATCATAAACAAAAATGTCTTCATCGACCAGAAAGTGATCGTGAAGTAATAAACTCTCATACATCTTACAACATGGAATCTAATGTAGAGGACGAAACTCAGTTTGATGAACAATCAAATCTTATCGCTAAAAACTTTCTTGCTCTTGTCAATATCCTCTCTATGAATTCAATATTTTCATCATCTACAAATCAAAACAATAACCATTTGTCAATGAAAGCCCTCAAATGTACGTGTCCAACTTTCCATGACGAGACATTCTCCTTAAACAGGCATATTGGTAACTGTCCGATGTATCAAGAACATTCCGATGGAATCATTCACGATCTATCGATAAATAATAAACAAATTTCAGATAAAAATTCTCGGCTATCAAATTTATCATCAAATATATGTGAAGAATATTACGAAGATAAATCCCAAGCTTTATCAACAAATTATTTAACCAGCAATAAGAATCAGACATCAGATAATAGTAATTTGAATTATATTTCGAAGCTGAGTGGACCAAATAATACCAAAAAATTCTTCTGTCGTCTCTGTAGTAAGGAATTTACATCAAAATTGTCAATAAAACAGCATATTGATGGGAAGCACACCTCCCAAGGGAAGTATGTATGCGGAAGCTGTGGAAAGCGCTATCGTTGGGGAGCATCGTTCTATTATCATAGAAGGACGTGTGGAAATAATGAGTTCAGTCGCAAGATGGTGCTGAACACAAATAACCCTGTAAATCTACCTCCACAATTTGCACTTTCCTAGAGATTTTAAAGATTTTATTCAAGTCTGCATTTAAAAAAACTATACTCAAAAATAAGCTTACCCTCCCCCCTCTTTGCTCATAAATGCCTAATTGCCCCTTTTGAAAATCTCAAGCTACATATTTCATCTAAATACCATGAAATCATATCCAACCATATAAACCATAAAAATGAGAACAAATAATGAAATTATTTCTTTCTATGCACAAATCCACGTAATACTTTGTTGAATCATTGATTTAAAAATTAATAGATTTTATTATAAAGAAGATTCTTTAAAAAAATGAAAATTAGAAGATAAAATCAGTTCCTAATTGAGATATTATAAGCAAAAGTTAGGGGGTGTAAATAAAGCAAAAATACAAATCTTAGATTATAATTTTATCTCACAGTAGGTTTAACATTATAAATCTTTATCCTAGGGTTGTAATTAATTTAAACTGAATAGTTATCTTGAAAAATTAATTTTAGTAAATAATTGAATATTTATTTAATTACTTTCCTGTACATTTTCACCTAAGAATTTCATACACAAAGAAAATTTTTTATCTAACATTGTGAATTACATATTTTATTTCGTTAAACTTGTAACAAAAATTAAAGCTTGCTATATATCCAAGATGCTAAGTTCAATTATTATTATTTAACTTGAATACAGCAAAACTGCAACTCTATGGAGAAATAATCAATTTTTCATATTGTTATTTTTCAATATAAATATATGGGTCAGAAATCTAGACTGAAAAAAATAATCAATCTTAAGAAGGTCATAATTTCTTTTGCTGAATATATGTTTAAAAATAATTTAATTTCATTTTCGATATAAAACCGTTAGGACTCGCCCAAAAATTCGATGAAAAAAGACATAGACCACAAAATATTCGGTTAACGAAAAATGACATCTTAAAATAAACCTATAGTTTTAAAGAATATTTATGAGCAACATTACAAATGAATTTGTAATCACTCATGAATTCTTGCAACCTTAGAGATCTTGACCTCAAATCTACTCAAATTCAATCAGTATTGCAGGATTCAATATTTGTTAATAAAATTATTAATGATTTGAATAAAAAGTATTAATTTGAATTTGTTAATAGAGCTCGATTGATTTGTTAGAGATTGCTAACCGAAAACTGAGATACGATTGCTAGCGCTTACATTATGGCTATTATCAGAAATAAACATTAAACATAGGAAGTGTACAATATGTATTTTGGAATCTTAATAATAATAAAGTTTTTTCCTTGTAACAATCCTTTCATGTGAAAAAAAAATCTAAATTCATTCGATTTCTGTGATAAATTAATCTACAAATCATCCTGGATAAAAAGGTAATCAGTTCAAAAAAGGTTAGAAAAGGCTTGCTTATCTTCTGACCCTTTAGGCCAACAAGATTTTCATTTTCTTTTTCGAGTTCTTTAACTAATTCTAAATTAAACAAAAAAGGCAAAAATGGCATTTGGTTGCTCTACTGCTGAGTCTTAAGAAAGACGAAACGTGTCTAGAGATTTTTTATCATTAATGGGAACAAGTTTCCTCCAATAAAGAAATATTTCTTCAAATATTTTTTCACTCCTGTATCCATAGGTTTAAATGAGATCTTAGTGGCCCTATTTAAAAACAGTGAAAATTATGGAATTTTCTCCTAATAAAAAATACATAATTGCAAAAATAACTTTAACGAATTTTTTTGCTCGAGTCATTTTATCAAACAAAAATGTAGAATGAATTATAGTGATTTCTATCTCTATTCACAAATATATTATGTGAACAGATTATTATCAGAAAATTTATCCATTACTGATTTTAAGGCATACAAGAGTAATATAATGGATTGAAAGAATGTCGATTTGACTATTTTCTATCATACTCTTAATGTTTAGATGGAAACACTTTACTTTTAATCCATTTTTATTGCTACACTACTTTTTTTCATAAGTAAATATTATTAATGAGTTATGACTAGGGCTACCCAATGGGATTTTTCGGGACTATTTTCACAAATAAATTGTAAAAAAGTGATATTTTATTCCAATCGAATGATCTAAAACAACACTATCTCACCACTGGGTATATATATCAGCTTTCAGATGTTTAAGAGTTGCCGTGTAATTATACAATCTCTCATAAATACCTTTAATTGGTTATCAAATGGACTTTTGGACTTTTTTCTAACCAAAAAATGGACTAAAATCATTTCTATCAAGGGACTATTTGGGTAGCCCTATACATCAGCATAACTTTGGAAAGAGTTCATAATTTTATAGAGAGAAGAAAATGTATATTTTTACCAAAATCATCAGTTCTTCTAAGGTATAAGGTTAAT
>KL566949.1:6043-16896 GCA_000715275.1 Gyrodactylus salaris
TCTTTCTATAAAATATACTCTTTTCTAAGACAAAAAAATATGCAATTCTTCCTAAAATAATATGCAAAAATATGTATTATCAATAAATTTAACGAATTTATTACAGATTTTAAAGCTCTTAATTAATTATAACTCGTCAGGATAAGTTCTAACGTACTTTGACATACTTCAATAAGTACGGTTTTTTAAGATTGCTCTTCTTTATATATGCAATGCATATTATGCATCATTTAAAGGGCTATTCTTTAAAACGAATTATTGTTTGGAAAGAGTTATAGATTGTTATTAAAGACAATAATAGGGTAATTAATGCATAGATTATTAATAACTGCTAATTAATCTTGACTCAACGATTAGAAGTGGATTAATTACACACGATAGAGAATTATTAATCACCAATAATCATGGAAAATGTTCAATTTTATAAATATGCAAAAATATTCTTTAGGCAAATAATATGTCAAAATTTGCAAATGCATATTTTTCTACTGAGGCCAACATGCAATTTCTTTTATGAAATGTATGTGTTTTAACACCTACTCTTTAAGAATATCAAATAATAAAAAATATGCATTTGGTCGCCCTACTCATAAGATACATACAACTAATGGGAATAAATGCAGTGGTCCATAATAGAACTATACATTTAAATGTGTACTCAAATTATTGAAGAGCTTTTTTTCTTAGAATTGAGTTTCATAGCCGAGTCTAACTCTCTTCGCGTTCACATGTGGGATTAAAATGGGGAAGGAAGGTTTGAAACTATTTACCAAATAAAATCGTTTCGAGGAGGGAGGAGACCGGAATCGAACCCACTTGGACTTGGGGAACAGTTCTCTACGATGTCCCTTCAAAGAGCTCATCTGATAATGTATTAATTCATTGGCGACCAAATGCCACAAAATATATTTTTTTAGCCAACTTGTTACAAGCTGAATAGCGAAAAAAAGGTTCTAGGGCCAAGTCTAAAAGGTTACAAATATATATTTTTGTCACTTTTTTTATTTCATGCCTTATTTTGCCTAATTTCGATCCCGTACTTGAGCATAAACTAATATATTTAGTGTAAGAAGAACAAAGGCTTGGTAAGTTGATATCTCATTGATAGCCTCATTTTCAGGCTAGATAGGAATTTTATTAAAAGATTCTAAAGTCTATTAGAAAGCTTTTTGCTGATAAAAATATTCTCATCACGTAAAATGACTCACTACAATGGTCTTAGTGATGTTGTTTGAAATTTGATCATCAAAATTAAAGCGTTTATTCACATTTTTTGTCACTAGTTTTTATCTTGAATGTCTATTTCTGACTCAATCTGGTGCCTAATTTGGTCGCCCTATTCATTATTTATTAATTCTTGTTTGAAAATTTACAAAAAATATTGAATTTTACCTTTATCACTTTGCTATAGTCTTAAACAAAGATTTATCAATACCTCATGTTAATTGATATTTTGCAATTTTAGATAAGAAATTAATAATTTGCGTTCTTCTACTCATATCTCAAATCAACCATGTCAAAGAAGGAGAAAAAGGAAGTTGTAACCCATTATGTTATTCCATTTGTGAAAAATCAAAACAGCCTAGCTGTATTTGAAGAAAATAAATAAACTAACTTTCTGAATCAATTTCCTTTCTCCGAAGTTACAAATAGCTTTGTACTAGAAATAATGAGCAATCCTACTTTCACAATGCACAAGAGTGTTTCAGACGATGAGAGCTATAGTTATGTCAACTTAAATTACTCTCCCAGCCTAATTCGCTCACGATCTGCCAGTTGCTCGAGATGCCCATGCAGGGAGAGAGAAGAATGTAGCATTTTCAATTCCTGCACCAACTTTCGTGCAAAGACAAAGAATAAGCCTGTCGTTATCATTGAGGATGGGCTGACGCACACGTATCCATTCTACGATAATCAACACAATATTTTTCTATTCAACAGGTTTTTGGCGATGCCTGAAAAGTGAAGGGTTTTTTCTTTGATTTTAAAAATATATTATAAATTTTAGAATAAAAAACACAAGATTCCCGTATGAAAGAAAATCTTAAGGACTATACATTTTTCAGTCCCAGTTGAGACTCATCAAAGTCAAAATGTGATTTCTCAATTTCAAATGTGCTGACGTTCAAAATAGAAAAAAAATAACAGTTTTTCTACGCTAAATTTTTTTCAGAATAACCGGCGCAATACTACTTAGAGAATGCAAAATCGTTCAAATGGTCAAGATTTAACCGCTTACAACTCTCTGAGTGCATACCTTATGTCGAAATCATGACTTGATCAAAATCGAGTATTCTAAAAGTGAATTACTAATTAATTACTACTAAAACCAAAATCAAACCAAGAAAATTCAAAATCAATTCCTAACTCTGGAAATTCAAAAATTAAAGAAAATGAGTCTAAAACGTAAAAGTGTAAATAATCATTTATTTAGAAAGAAAAATGTACATCAAATCGATTAATAAAGAAGCAGTGATAAAATTTTTCAAAAATGAAGTAGGAAAAATCAGCTCGATTAATTTTTGATGCAGGTAAAACATCATTCGGTTAAAATTGATACATACGACTAATTAAAAAGCTAGGTTTCGCCGAATGTTGTGAGAGTTTTAATGTTGGTCTTCTTTTCCTCTCTTGATTATTTTCATCGTATCAAATAAGCCCTTTAAAAAGGCCATATCAAAGACCGTAAGAGGGGTAGATATGAAATAGTTAATAATAGTTCACACGCTTCAAAGCTTCTGATTTGCTACATCGTTGAAAAATTCTGCTTGCCCCGCTATGAATTGGGGTTTTTAAGTAAGAAAAAAATGATTCATCATTTCCCCCATCCTATTTTATAATTTTAATGTTTATTTTCTACCCTTAAATAGTACAACATTAACATTTTAAGTAAAAAATGTAATCTGCTTGAAAACACCCCCCGATAGATTTCAATCTCGAATACGTATATACATTGTATATTATACAAGAGGAAAAAGGAATGGTCAATAAGCCCATCATGTATTCTATGTTTTTTCTTTCATCTTGGGTATGAATCATACCGTATGATGTTATTTTTGAGTTTTTTTGGCAAATTGACTTTTAAATTATGAGAATGACTAAACAATAATACATATTTGTCACAAAAATATTTGTTCGTTTCGGTCTTGTAAATTTTTCGAATTTGTAAACTTGAATATGCAAATCGAAAATAGTCTAAATAACAATATCTAGTATGAATGAAGATGAAAGTATGGTGATGAGCAATCTTAGGTAATGAAATTGATTAGTTTATTGATTAGAGATAATCCTGAAAACGATCAAGAAGTTGCGGGATGTTTCGGGAAAGAGGACTGCATATGCAAAGAAGCAAAAAGGAATCAAATAAATTCGAAATCTAGTCTTGATGTTTTCAGCTCGCTAACTAGCAAGCAGTTGACTTTCACCATACCAGGAAAGAGCAGAGTGGTTACGCAAGAAGCTTATGAGAATTGGAGCAAAGATAGAATTACACATTTTCACATTGGTGAAATGAATCAAAATCTCGGATTAGTAACAAGGAAATTACTGAAGACATCTGAATTTTCTGAATCCCTATCATCTAGCCAAAATGTGTTTAACGCCTTGAATTCTAGTGCCCCTTTGTTTCTAGTAGGAAGATCGTTTTTGAAAGACAACACAAATAATGCAAATACTAGCCGTTTAGAGAGTGCTACTCGTAGAAGAGTCAAGAATGAAGTAAATAATTTTTAGATATTTAAATTTAAGGGAATTGAAGTAATGGAAAAGCACAATGGTTCTTCTATGAAATCCCTCCTCACAGCCTCAGTTATGTCAAAGTAATTTTTCTAAATTTAATTCAGGTCAAACGATGAAAGCTTGATAAAGGAATATCAGAGTAAGGGATTAACTATTACTGGGAGGAGAATAAAGAATAAATCAAACGGCAGTGAAATGAAGAGACATCTCACAGGACCTTTAGAAGTTCAACATAGATTTCAAAAATGAATAGATTGACAAAACTTATTTATGATAAAACTCACCAAGCTAACAGAAAAGAAATCTACTTCCAGATTCAGTAAATTCTTCCTCATCAAAATCTAGATTAAATTTTAATCAGATTAAAATGCATATGCATAAATTATTACTTTACATAAATTACTTTTCACCTTGCAAATATAATTCAGATAGCTCTCATTGTTTAAGAGGTTAAGCTAATAGCGAATAACTTGAGTTAGATGAGAGTCTCATCATGAGACATTTAAATTTGAACTATGATAAGATTTTTGACTCCAAGTTAAAACACTGAAATCTCTTTGTTAAAAAAACTTTGTTAGGATTGAACAATGATTCAAATTTCTTTAATATAAGATCCTATTATCTAACTATATACTATCTAAGGAGTACTTTTATAATTTCAGACATCAAGTATTTTGATTTGAAAACTTGATCATACTATCCACTAAACTATCCCCTGATACTTCACAAGAGCAGGCAATTATGCTTAAAAACGATGAACTTACAACATCCAATATCGTCGCAATCTCCTCAATGAATAATAAGAACGAAGGAAATGGCTATTCTACATTCAACCCTATGGAATCTTTCATCCTGCAAAATCCTTCAAATCTTAAAAGACCATCTTCTAATCCTTCGTTTACAATTGAAAAGACCAAGAAAATCATTCGTCCCTCTTCTGCTGATGGGATTGATAATAATCTCAGCAATGCTGAATTTTTGCATAAAATCTCCCCAATTAATGAACTTGAGGAGTCAACCAAGAACAGATCAATTTCAGAGACACAGAGAAAAAATAACACAAATGGACAAATTATGGACTCATTACTCAGTTCTGAGGAGCAGACGCCAGCCTTCAAAGAAACCAACTACATTGATAATGTTCAGAATTACGCGTTAAACATGAAAACTTTGGATTGCCTATTTGTCATTGAAAAGTGTAGACCATTCAATTGTGATACCGTCTTCATGTCCTATCTGAGAGAGCAATATTTAACCCCGATTCTCACGTACGTATATCTTGATCCATTTTTAAATTCGTTTATCTAACAAATCTTTAGATATCTGAATGGTGGTCCCCCGTTGAATGCAGATTTTGGACGAGACGTGAGTTTTTGTGTTTTTTTTATTCTTTTCACAAAATATATTGATCAAAACTGTTGGATGTATATCAAAAAAAGAAAATTATTATTAATATATACATTATATATATGTAGAGCTAAAAATATAGAGATACCAAATTATTATTCATATAATAATATATATACATTTTTCAACTTTTATTCTTGCAAGTGCTTTCTCTTCTGGATTCTCATATCTGCACAATTAGCTTCTTTTCAGACAACTACTCTAGCTGATGACGCCTGAATATGAATAATACGTCTCCCTCAAAAATATCAAAAGGTTTTAATCCAAGGTCTCATGTCTAAGCATTTTATGGTTTAGAAAAATGTTATTTTCCCAATCTCAAAATATTCAAATATAAAATTAAAAAGAGATCAAAAATTACAGAAGATTACTGGAAAACCCGATCGGGACAGTATTCATTATAAATCATATGATCTCTCTCGATTAAAGATCTTTTTAATTCTTATGAATTGATTTTTTTTTCAAACGGAAGAAGATTATTCTTCATCTCTCAAGAGCCAAATTTATTGATCTCTAATCGATAACTGAATATATAAAAAGTTGACACTCGAGAGATTATTTTGTAACTTGTACTTAGAGAAAATAAAACACTCTTTAAGGCTTTCACCTCCATCTACTCAATGCTCAAGTTCTCTGCGTTAAACTGCGACATTGGCTGTGAGAAGATGTTGGGGGAGACACCGCTCATCTATCGTGTCCTCAAGGAGTCGAATCAAATGCATTTCAAGGAGCGCCACTTTGCCGGGACCCAGACGTCCCCCAAGAGGAACTCTTCCGGTCTCAAAATTGCCAAGGAGAAGTTTAGGGTCAAACCCATTCTAGAGAGTGTCGTAAGCGAATTCCAAAGGTTATTCTCCCTCCGGGATGGCCTAGTGAAGAATGTTAGTCGTCATTGCTTCCTCATGCTCTGCTCGCCGATCTCATTTGAAGGCATCGATCCGGTAAGGAAGAGCGACGACGTTATCGATCAGATGAAAAAGTTTCAGATCAAATTGACAATACTCAGTCCCATTCAAGATCAGAGTTATCTAACCCTTTATGAGATGGTTAATGGACAAAGTGTTGACCCGATTCATGATAAAACCTGGCAGACAATTTTTCTCTCTTGTGAGTTCAACAAATGGGGTCTGTCTATTTTTTTAAGAGTCATGGCTTAAAAGTTATCTTCAGATTCATTTCAATCTAAGGTTGCTATTTTTGATAATTAATTAGATATTCGATCTACAGAAATGTCAAAAGTTGCATTAAATTTCTAGAGAGGTCAGTTTCTTTTCAAGAAACTCCAGCCTTTATTTAGTAACTCCAAAGGTACTTTTGCTTGGGAATTATTATAATCCAGATATAAAATATAATTCCCTCATAAAAAACGTACTATTGAGTACCTTAATAATATAAGAAATGTTATTCATTGATCCTTGAAAGTGTAAGGTCTGCTTATAAATCTTACAAAAACAACTGAGTTCGACTGAACCTTCTTATGTCGAGAAAAAGAATCAAAATTTTATTTTCTCTGCCTTATAAAGAAATTTCTATGGGTGTTATGGCGATCAAATGAGCCAATTATGTAGCAAATAACGTGTTAAAACATGCGAATAATACATATTAAAATTGGCATAAATTAATAGATGAGATTATCTTTCGCTCAGATCTCGTCTAACTTTTAGAAATGAGGACAGTTTAGTTGACATGTGAGCACTTAAAAATAGTTTGATATCAAAGTTTGTTGTTAGGAGTCCTGATCAAAATTAAGAAATCGGATACATGATGAATGTATTATTGATTTCTCTAACCGTTTAGGGTTAACTCTTATTTGATCCATTATTTCCTTTCAAGTGTTCTTGATTAGCAGCAGAATCTATGCTATCTACGCAAAAGATTTCCATTTGAAAACTCTTTTTGAGAAAAAAATTAAAATTTCTTTTTCCTCATCATTGGACAATTCTTTTCTTTGATAAACACTTCTGACTTGATAGTTACAAAAAAATATTTGCAAAAACTAGTGATTACAAAAATAAAAATTATTCCCAAAGGATTTTCGTTACATCAAGTTGATTGATCGTGTTTCACGTTTCAGAAATTATTTGTGCTTTAATCTCGAAAGATCAAATTTGAACTTCATTCTCAGTAATGATTTGTCACGAAAAAATCCTTTTAAATTAAAAATCATAATTTCTATGTATCCGAAAAATTGACATTTTAATAAGGATCACTAATCGGTATTTGACATTTGATCAAAAAAATAAAGTCGCATCAGAATTGGAAAATTCCAATTATTTTGTCCAAGATCTAAAATCTGCTATTTTATATATACTCTAAAATGTTATTTATAAAGTCTGTGATCTAAGATGTTTATCAGTGAATAAATTCCAACTTGCAGATCCATTAATGTCCTCCCATACGAGTGATCCCTCCTGTGTCATCCTCGGACCCCTGGCCGCAGCCCATCACGCTGAAGAGCAAGGAAAGCTCGCGATGCGCTCCTCTTTCGAGAACATCAACCCCTCCCCGGCGAATAACACTGGCTATACCTCGAATCCGCTCTCCTTCAACGGGCCTTCCTCCACGAACGAATCTCCCAAGTTGACGGCGCAGAGCACCGCAAGTCCTACAGACCAGGGAAAGAATCCCGGCTCAGCCTCTGCTTATTACAACTGCCTTGCTGGGCCGCAGAGTGTATCGTCTGGCGCCGGTCAGGCCACGTATAACAACCAGCCGCTATCAAATCAACCACTCGCCATTGGCTCTGTTCAATCGCCCTACTCGACAGGCAATACTCAAAACTTTTCAACAGCTAATAATATCCGTAAGTTACCTTGAATATTTTAGGCTAAATTCAACCTACCCCGTGTTTAGAAGATAGGCTTATAGTATTTTTCTTCGGGGTTTACTCCGTTGGAATGCTAGGATGATTTAAGCGGATAACTTATTTGATATTGTTTTAGGCTTTCTGTTCAAATGAACTCTAAAAATTAGGGCACTACTTTTTGACTTTACCTCTTTTAGATCGTGCACAATCGTAATCTAGACATGATTTCACGAGGAATATTTATTCTAAGTGTTGGAAACAGGCCAAATTAATTTGAACATGCAGCAACTTAGTTTTCTCGGAGAACCGTTCATTATTCTGAAATATTTTTCGTAGTAATCTAAGGATGACCATCTTTGAATCAAAAAAAGGGGCATTTCGGATGCATAATGTCAAAGTTACGTCGGTTTTAAGATTTTAGAGAATTAATATTTGGAAGATAAAAATGGCATTTTTGTTGTCAGCAAAACTTTGAATACCTGTATAATTATAAATAGAGATAATTACATCAATCATAAGCTCATTCCTTTGTCTTTAAAATGTGATAAATTTTGAGTTTTATGGATGTATTTTTCTAGTAGTATTTTCAACATTTTCTTAACGGGATACCAGTGTGTTTACCCGGGTTAACCGATTCTTAGAAAACTGTTATAGTGAAAATGAGATTATTTCTTTTAGATTTTTCAAGCTAGTCATAATTTTTTACCTTGAATTACTGTCAAATACTTTTTAGAGAAGATTACTACATTTATGACAAAATAAGCCTCTGTTGTTTGTTAAATACTGTAATTATGAAAAGGCTGTCATATTAAGAATATTATAGAAAATTAGTTTTAAAAAAGAATAAAGATTATTTTGGAATATTAGTTGAATTATGGGCAAAATAAAAATTAACTCTTTTTCACCAACGAAAAAAATTTTAAAACAGAGTTTATTATGGCCTTTTTCCGCAAAAATTTATTTTCATTCTTTATTGATTTCTATCCGGACAATGATAGAAAAATCAAATTATGTATTTAAATACATCTACCAGGATCAAATTAAGAAAAGATATAGATTTGGTAACCCCCACTGACATAAAAAGTAGTCACAGCAGTGACCCCCTTAGTATGAAAAATAACATGGTCGTCATGTCACAAAAAGCGTTTTAACATTAATTTGGGTCATTCATTCGCTATGAGCGTACAGTTTAGATGAGAAAGAAATAAAATGAACCCATTGTAGCTGAATGTTCTGTCTTTATTGAAAGATTATTCATATCTCTGTACTAAACATTCAACAATTAAAATCATCTACACTAAAAAGAATGCACAAACATTATCATACAATTGATAATATAAACTCTATCTTCTAATTAGACTGTATTTGCATTCATATCAATCTTATGAAATTACATTTTTAGCCTAAAGATGTGTGAAATTAGAATTTAAATTTGTATGGATCAATAGCGAAATATACTTTTTACTAGTCAACTTTTTTATTGACTTTAGAGCGGATTTTTACAGGAAATCAAAACTTTTTATTGACTGAAAAATACATACTTTTGAGTGAGACTGTTGCATTTTAATGAGTGGAACAACCCAATACGAATTGTAGAATTAAGATTTAAAAATTAATTCATCATTGAGAACTAAACTAGCAAGGAAAAGTGAGGGTGGGATTTCTGAGACCCCATTTTAGTCACAAATAAAAATTGATAGAAAAGGACAGATTGAGAATTATTGAAAAAATGTACACACAAAGCATTGCTTATAAGTAGTACATCCGCTTTGTACACGATACTTTATGGGGTGATTGATTCTTATAGGCATCTCATGAGTCATGCTGTAATACTTTTTTATGTTCTGAATCTAAATTGATTCTCTATGGCTCAGCATATATTAAATTTTAAAGTGATTCAATAATGAAAAATCAGATTGCAGGTTGATTCATAAATATTTTTAAATATTAGATGAAATTTTGATTTTGTAAAAATCTCGAATATTTGCAAAATTTCTATTGATCTAATAGAATTTCTCATTCAGCCAACTCTCCTTATGCGATAAACCAACCGCGAGATTACAACAGAGCCCTAACACCAGCTAGTCAATCAACATTCCCCCAAAATAACCTCGACCAACAGCACAACCTTCAGAATAACTATCAAGGGTCCAATTATCAGACCTTCTCCCCTTCGAATAACCACGTCAAGAGCAATCCTCCCAATCAAATGACTAATAACGGCCGTATAAGCGGTCCGGCCTCAAATAGTAATCTAGTCACATCTAATGGTAGAAAGTCAATACCAGAACCGACTTCAATACACAGCAATCAAACGAATGAGGTACGTTACAATTTACCATATTTCTCTCTTTTATCATATTTCAAAAAAATGGCAACATTTAGAACAGTAACCTAATTTTCTCAAAAAATAGCAAATAAATTCGTAATTTTTAAATATAAAATTAAGATTTCTTTAATTTATTTTTTGCGGATAATTTCTATCGAGTCTTTGAACCTCACTGTGAATATCTACTCATGAGTAGTAAAATTAACCCTTTCATGCCTAACACAAGAAAGGTCTCTAGTCAAGCAAATTTTGAAGAAAGGCTAAAACATCCTTCATATTTACTTTTTCATGCAAAGTATCAACAATTAAGGTGATTACAATTTACATATCAACGTTTTTATTTTCAAATTTAATTGACTCTTAGCATGCGGGGAGGGAAGAAATGCTATTTTTTTCGAAAAATGGACTCTTGAATATTTTATGAAGGTATTAGAGGAAGCAGTAATTAATATTCTAAATTCCTGATTATAGACTTTCATGACCCTCGGTTTTTTCGAAAATGTCATTTCTTTTTATATTCAACGAGGAAAAATTTCAATTTATTTTATGTTATGAGATGAACATTGTATTTTC
>JJOG01003297.1:0-13293 GCA_000715275.1 Gyrodactylus salaris
TGTGAGCACAGGCATAGAAGTCAAGCACGCCTCCGCCATTGTCCAGAGTGGAGTTATCGTCAAAGACAGCTCAAGTCAACAGGTCGCCCACGTAGAGGTAAAGCAAACACTCTCCGAAGCTGTGCAAACTGAGAACAAGACCACGTTCGCAGATTCCTCAATACAACAAGAATCAGATAAAGTTTATTCTACATTCAGTTCCAAAACAAATGTTTCTCAAGCAGATGCCATTGCTCAGAATGATTTTGTTTTTCTGGACAGCATTAGCCAATATGTTACAAACTCTGATGTCATACATTCTCTTTCACATGCTGTTCAAACTGAGAGCACTATCAAATTTTCTGACTCATCTACTCAACCATCTACAAAGGTCCGACATAAGGCCGAATATGTGAACGCCTTTTCCCAATTTGAATCCAGATATGCACATTCTATTAATGAAATTATTCCCCTTCTATCCACTTCTGTTATACAAAACTCTCCTCTCACAAAGGAATCTAATTCTTCTACTTCTACTGTTTTCAATACACTTCTATCCGAAGTTTCACAAACTGATGCATCTCTTGCTGTGAAGAATAATGTTGTTCAATCATATGTATCACTGGCAGATGGTACCTCCTATTACGACAAAGCTGTTTCTTCTCTGCCTAAAACTTTAGCCATCGTCCAGAATGTTTTTTCTGTCAAAGATTTCGCAGTTCAAGTTTCCTCTGGAAATGTTTCGAGTCTTTGTGAGGCAGTACAGACTGAATCTAATACGTATTTAAATGATTCATGGGTTCAGCCTGATGAAATGATAACTCAAAACAATACCGTTCTTCAATCTTCAAATGCTCTCAAATATGTTGATAATCTCTCTGATTATGATCGTGAATTCACATCCTTCAATGTTGGAACCCACGTTCAGAATGCCTCAGCCATCGTTCAGACTGGAATAGTCGTGAAAGATGCTTCATGTCAAAAGCTTTTTGAGAGTAAACAAAATGCATCACAGGCTGTGCAGACTGAGCAGAAAATTGTCTTTATAGATCGTGCTATTCAACAAGCAAATATATCCGCAATAGCCTATACAGATACACAAGTCATGAAAGTTAATCAATACGCGGAAAGTACCTCTAAATACGATCGTTTTCATGAATCGGCAAGTACAGGTACGAAGCTGGATTATGATTCAGCTGTCGTTCAACAAAATATTCTACTTCGAGACGACTCTTTCCAACATCAGCTTGCACATAAGAAATTAGATTCTATTGCTAACCAAACAGACGCCAAAATTGCCCTTGCGCAGTTCTCCACTCAACAGGATTATCGTCCGCAACTTAGTACTGCTGTCGTTCAGTCTTCTATTAAGAGCGACTTCAAAGACAGCATATCCCAATATGAGCACGCTTACACTTCCACTAGTACTGGTTCAAATATTGAATATGTGCCAGCGATCGTACAAAGCGGAATTTCTGTTATAGACAACTACAGTGAAACTCAAGTAAAAACCAAGAAGAATCTCTCAGAGGCGATACAGACGGATTCTGTTTTTGATAAATCAATTCTTGTCAAAGATAGCTATAGTGAGATAGTACCATTCTCTTCCCTAAAAGATTTTGCTTCTTCACATTATCTAAACGATTCAGGTTTCCAGTCTATCTTTAACAATTCTGTTAGTTACTACGTTCATAAGCCTGTATCCTGCCATAACATTTCATGTCAATCACATGTAAAATCGATATCCACCAATCTTCAAACACTCGTGACATTATCCCAAGATGAGCCTCAACAGGTTGATAGTAAAGCAGACGTAGTATCCATAGATCATTTCACCGAATATGAGACACGCAATGGAACAATAGATAGCAATTCCTTCTACGCAATCGCTTCCTCGTCTATTGGGGTATCTGCAAGCATTTCACCCAAGACATCTCCGAGAAACTCGACACTCTTTGCACCAAAAACGTCACCTGTCAATTGGGGAGTGCAGTCGTCACCAATTATGATGGTTGGTGTCACTCAAACCCTAGAAGAGGGACCTAGGAATGTTATTGACACAATCCACCCAGCAATTCCAAGATTATCTCACAAGATTATCGATCACGAATCTGATTATCAAGATAACCAAGACTATTCTTTACAGTTTAGCAGGAAGAACGTTACCTCTATAGTCAAGTCAAAGGAAATGAAACCATACAACCTTCAATACGACGGCGGAGCATTGAATAAAGATAAATTCACTTCAAACTACAAATTCTTCCTCACTCAGCCAATGCAGTCCAATCTATCTGCTGGCCGAGGACGTTCTATGGAGTCAGTTGCTTCACATCGTCATGTCACTGCAAATAAGAATATACCCAGCTACTCTGAATTCCCAGATTACGCCAAGAGGTATATTCATGAATCTAGAACGACAAACGTGCTTTCTTCAGCTCAAAAGGAAGAAGAGTATCTGTCATATCTGATAAGACTGTGGGGATTCAAGCAACTACTAGAAAAGATTAGAATATACTTCCTCAACTCTCCAGAATACAATTCAGTTCTATTCCAATCTACGCAGAGATTAACTTCTCGATCAAGTGAAATGGCCAATTATCAAGAAAGAGTTGATAAGGTTGATCAACAGTGCCAGACTAAGCGTCCGAAGAAACACAAGAGAATTCAGGCCGGAGTCTCGGAACTTGCAAGTTATTCTAGCAGCAACATCCAACAACGAATGCAGAGTAATCTGGAAGCTGGCTATTCAACTGGAATTGTGATTAGGAATTCTAGTGTTAGAGAAAATCAGATCTATTCATCAAATCAAGCCTCTCCTCAAACCCTAGACAAGGTCAGAAATTACGCCCATGACGATATGAGAATGAAAGATGCTCAGAGCCAAAAACTACCCATATACATGAGTGATTTTCTACTAGAAAGGTCCAATATTCAGTACAATGTTGATAATAACGACAATCTCTACGTGCCCACTTGGAACTGCGTAGTTGATCAGTCAACTGGCCTACAAGGCAACGAGTTGATTATTGGATCAAGGGGTAATCTCGTTAGAATGGACATTTGTAATGTATTGGCCTTCAATGAAAGTGGCGAGTCCAGAAAGATATCACCGTATGAAGCCTTTTATGAAGGAGTGCTAGAGGTTGTCTACAAGCTAGAGGGCAGAGTCATTCCCCTTGATAAAGCTATAACAGAAAACTTTGTACAGTTGTGTTCATGCAATCGAAGCCCAGACGCAGTAACCCAAATCATATGGTCCACGCCAGACTTTCGCTACAGACGTTATCAGGTAACAGGGGTGAGAAGTGATAAGAATAACAAAGAATTCTATTCCCTGGAGCAAGCCGTGGAAATGGGCATTTTGAATAAGGATCACCCAGAGTTGATTATCAACGACCATCTTAGAATGGATATTAAAAGCGCTGTTAGGGAGAACCTATTAAAATTACGCCTAAACGATATCGATGAAACGAACATTCATCCTGCAGAAATAGATCCAAGATATCATCCACCCGCTCAACTTGAGTCGAGCAGAAGTGAGATTGAACTTTAATAGACTTGCGACAGAATTATTATTCACTATATCAGATTTCTGTGTGTTATGTAACATTTTATTAAATATGCATACTAAATGTCTGCGTTACCTATGATTATTTGTAACAGATTTTAAAAAATGAATTTTTGAATTGAATTTATTAATAAATAAAATATTTCGGATAATCTAGCAATTTATTTTTCACACTAAATAGAAATTTGGGATTAAATCAAAAAATACTATTTCTTGTTTGTAAAAAGTCTAAAAGAAAAAAAATTTAAATCTTATCTCTACTAATCCTGCTGAGTTTAAATAAGTTGAGATTCTTCATTAATCCTGGGAGAAATGCTTCTTTCTAAGATCACATCTTATTTTTTAAGGTTTTCCGTGTATGCGTATAAACTGTCATAAACATGGGTTTCATAAGTTTAAATTAATTTTTTTGTTTAAATGGTGTTTCAAGTAAGAATCAAATCTTTTTATAGTAAAACGATTTTTTTCTTAGTTAGTGACAATGTTGATGAAATTCTTCTGAGCCGGAACAGTTTGAACTTTTTAAAGACCCTTGATAGCTTGTGTGTATCCACCACAAGTTTATAGGAATAAATACGTATTGTAGCCTCTCTAGTTTTTCGGTTGTCTTTGCTTTTGTACATTCAAGCAAAATTCCATGATTGGAAGAACTAATGACTTGTAGATAAAAGTACGATTCTTTTCTTATTTTTTGACTAAATTGTCTTTGTGTACATGGGAGGACGGCTTTTTGTCATACATGAGATTCCCAAATCAGTAGCCATGTTGACCAGGAGATTTTTTAGTTCATTTGATCTGACACATGCTACTTTATTAAGGATCATGATCTTGGTTTTTGTCTCATTAAGTTATTACAAGAATGTCTATCCATCTCCAAATTGAATATCTATTAATTTTCCTCTCTACAAAAATCAAGAAAAAAAAACCCCCGATTTACTGAACCAGACCTAATACGAGAAAGACAGTTTATAATCACATACATATTGCCCTACTTAGAAGTAAAAGATGTAACGTTTTTAGATTAAATTTATTGTCAACTGAAACTTGGCAATTCATTTTTAAAAATTCCATTTCTTAGGAATAGCAGATTTGACTGGACTTGATGAATGACTTTTCTCAGACTCCTCACTTTCACACTGCCAGGCGGGAAAATTCTCGGGCTTCATCATTGAATGATAAAACTCATTCCATACCATCCCTTCTCTGACTTTGGATAAGACCATACTTTTATTCGACCCTTTAGAAGGTCTCAGGGAATAAGGATACTTAACATTTCCCCAGTCGTAAGTACTTTTTAGCTTGTCTAAATATGTCTGCGAAACCATTTCAAGTTCTTCCCTACTCATCGAGTCATAGTCGAGGCCGATTATGTCTGGATATTCAGAGAATTCTTCTTCAGTTTTAATTCCAGCATCTTTGAGGACGCTTATGAAAATATTTAAAGACTTCAACTGATCCACGAAAGATTGGTCGATGAAGACTGAATCAATGCCACAACACTTTAACCTAGACGCCATTATTCTAGCAATGTTTATCGAGGCTGAAATGTCAGTTGTTGAGTAAAGGGAACTCTGGATGAAGGGTTCTTGAGTGGAAACTCTGAATAATTCTCCATCGGAAAAATGAGATAGAGTGCTGATTGTGTGATTATCTGTCCTGATAAGTTCACACTTGTAGACGAATAAGGGTTTGTTTCTCTGAAATTCCCAACCAGTTGTTACATCAGCGAATTGCTTCTTTACCAGGTTTCTTATATTAGAATTATTGGATTTACCTTGGATTTCTATTGACAAATTCTCTTGGAAATGTAGAGAATGATCTTTGGGATAGAATTGTTAATAATTTATTCATTTTCATTCGAAATTCAAGCTCAATTAAACACTAACAGTTGAATTTTAAAAATCTGATATTTAGACTTGAGCTATTAAGAGCAATTTCAAATTCAAAGCTTTCACATAAAATAATTTTATTAAAATTTAAAGATTAATATCATTTTTGGAATACAAAATGTATTGTAGAGGGTTATAGAGGGTATAGAAAGTCATCTAAGTCAATAAGTGGCAAAATAAAGCTAAATTATATTCAATTTTCATTGAAATTCAATGATTGAATCAAAGTCTTGGGATTAGAGCTTGTGGACCCATAAACCCTTTCTCTAAGAAATACACTGTATTAAGTTTTTAAAGTGTATTCCTATATTTTAGTTTAAAAATACTGTCATCTAAACTGAGCTAGTGAGAAAGTAAAAAGTACATTTTTAAAATTACAATTAGGAGAAATGTATAAATTTATTCAGTTTTATTATTTTTTTTTCTCTTTTCATCTATTTGCTGTTGCCATAGGCGTTGCTTTTTCCAATATGCCTTGATGTAAAAGTTTCCGAAAAGCATCAAAAATATAATACAATAGACCATGATTGCCATTGGAAATATCCTAGGATCGTCGCATGTATTTCCCGGTAGGAAGACCTGCAATTGAAATTATTTCTAGAATGAACGCTAAAGATATTCGTCAATGATTCATTCAACATTACCTGACTCTGATGAAGGAACATGACGCAGAATTGTATCATTTGAGCTAACGTGAGATACTCCTTCCACCATAGATACTTGTACGCTCCACAAGCGGCAAGTCCGTAGTATAAATACATGAGGACGTGTATAAAACTATTTACTAACGGGAAAATTACAGTAACTCCGGCTTGAAAGAAGAAATTATTCGAGTTATTATGCAATATAAATGAATTTCACCAAACATCATGGTCTGGAAAATACGAGTCAGAATACTTTGAATTGAAACGCAGAAACTAAATAAACCTAAGAAATCAACTTGAATTTTAAGGCTTTAATGCTCAAATGAAATTAGTTATAGAAATCAAGCTAGCTTATTCCCTTTCACGAGTATAATTTACATGGTGACACTATTTAAGTTGAATAGGCTGTAATTATTTCTGGAAAAATTAAAATTTTAAAAGTCATTCATTTGAAGCGCCAAAATTATCTTTACAAGGAGTTGAAAATTCATAATAAAAGAAAGAGCAATGCCCATTCTCCATAAGATAATGATTCACCAATTAAGTTTAAGATCGGAGAAAGCTGAAGCAGAAGACTTTTTTAAATCACACTTTAATACGTTTTTAAAAATGAAAGATTTGGTGAAATTATTAAAAATTATTTTTATATACCCAAAAATTCGCAAGTGTTAATTCATGAGAGTATATGGGAAACAGACAGTTTAGTTAACTGTTAGGGAGTATATATACTACAGAGAATTGTTCTTATGGGATAAATTGAAAACCTAACCCAGGGAAATACAATACTATCGTTATCATAGCAAAATAAAATATAAAACGTGTCTGATTACTTGTGAGTAGAGTGTATAATATTTATAAAATGGTGTTTTTCAAATTTCTTCTATTACCACTAATCATTGATTACATGTCAAGAGTGGTAGAACGCAAACTCAACTCAAAAATTGATCTCTTCAATCAATGAAGCACTTTGATTTTTTTTCTATTGTCAAATAATTTTCCATTGACTAAAAATGCAGACCGCTAGCATCTAGCCGCTTTGTTGATTAGTTGTAATTCTTTATCTCATTTCCAATGGAGATGTAACAGAAACTCATGTTAATGTAAATGAACAAATCTAATTAATCGTTTTAAACGAACAAAAATAGCAGCGCAAAATGAAAAAGGTATGTAGTTCATTGGATGACTTACGTTCAGCTAATTGTAAAAGAATTATCCAATAAAGTTAAATAGAGAAGGTAAAACAAACACTCGATGTATGAAAAGGGGGAAATACTGTAGTGTGTATTTTTCGGGATGACCTCAGCAGGGCTTAGTGTGTACTGTGAAAAATCGATAAATATCTAGCTAGAGGTAGAGAGAAAAATGGATTTCTCTACCAAGTCTAATTAGAGCTAATTTATGTAGAAATCTTTTATATAGCCACTTACAAGGTGAATAACGGACACCCCACCAAATACTAGGCGGCATAGCGGCATGATGAAAGACGTGTAGGAATGTTATTTGATCAATTTTTCCGCGCATCAGAAAGAAGAAGGTGTCCAAGAGTTCGATTATTTTACTAAAGTAGAAAGCATAACCGACTTTGGCAATGCGTAGATCGTATTCGGTCCAGTTCAGGTTGTATTGATGACAACTGATGCCGTAGCCTACTTTCAGCCAAATCGTTAACGTCTCCAGAGTTATCCAGGCTGAGTAAACGACCATGCAAAAGTTGTATAACACCATGATGTATTGTAGGGGTGTCCATTCAGTGGTCTTCCTCACTTGGTTCTTGGCTGATTTGGTCTTTAAAATTTTCCGCCAGTGATATGTCCCAAGGACATAGACTATGGTAATGATCGCAGTTGGAATGAAACTCTGCATTAGGGAATACTGATCTGTACGCATATCTGGCTTCTCTGGTATCCAGACCCATTCGTGAGGCTTCATTGTATTACTCATAATTCTGTCGCAGCCTTGAGTGTTCAAAAGTTCACACTATCTTAAAGGAGAGAGCCTTATGAGTAGATATAAGAGAGAGAGCTTGTGTTAGTTTTAAAAAGTGAATTTTTTATTCATTCAAAATTATTGGTTGTAACAACTAGCCAATCACAGAGGAGTATTTAACTTATGAGTGTGCAATGTCAATTGATATGTATTAGATCGTAGTATGCTTTTCTTCTCTTTCTATGAATATTAGTGAAGTAATAAATAAATTTTACTTTTTTTCTTCACTTTATTTTCTTCATTTCACTGATTCTTATTCAAAGATTAAATCAATGTGAAAAAAACATTTTTAGAAACTTAAATTCACGCGCACAGTTAAAACTATTTTAGGTATGAGAGTTGTACACAAGTCAAAACATTTCTCAGAAATTTGAGTATATTCACATTCTTCTGGTAGATTTTCAGAGATTTAAACCTTCCTCCTGCACTTATTAAAAGCCATTCTAATGATTCATAAATTCTGTTTATTTCAGTAGTGAAAATATCCAAGAGTTTCAGATAAGAGAATTGCAAATTCTCAATGAACTTGGTTATTTGTAAAGGTAAAAATTAGAGTATTTTTCGTAAACAAAAAATACATTCAATATCTATCACTATGAATACTCAAAATGTAAACATGTAATTTTTCTTTCACTTGATCTAAATAATGAAATATTCAACTGTAAATGAAGACGAATCGATAAATTGAACGGAAAAAATAATGGTGTACTATTGAATGTATTTTTGGGTATATAAATGTAAACATTCGTGAGCCTTATCTGTTTCTGATTTTTGGAGCTGACGTTTAAAAAAAAATTCATAGATCTCAAAATTAACTCTTGTGTAATAAGAAAATGTGAAAAAATAGGAATTTTATAGAGGCGGACCGTTTTTGATCGGATAAAAGATTAAAGGCGTTGAGTAGAGCAAGAGGAGCCAATCATAGTAGAAAAAGAACTTTTCAATCGAACGCACCAGAAAATTTCTTGGAAAAATAATGATGAGGCTTTTTTTCACTTTAAAATAGGAAAAAATATCTAAATAGAAAAAATAGCAGATAACTTTCTATAAAGTTGAGAATTTTTTTTGTGCTCTTCTAATTGATTCTCTAAGTCTCAGACTGAGACTCTCAGTTGATTTGGTTGTGACAAAAATACTTTCTTACTTCATTATAAAATTTTCTAAGAAAACAGGTTGCAATGCCGTTCTGGATCACATATTTTAAGGTAAGCCATTTATTTGTTTTGCGTAGGAGACATTTTTCGAAAATTAAATACTTTTTTCAAATATTAACTACTATTAACTATTTGTTGCAAAAATCTAAAAATATCTATTTGGTCATACTAATGAGAATCAAAATACGTTTTAACATGTAGAATGATGCAGAATTCATTCAGGGTTTTCCAAATAAAAGAAGGTTTCTCTCTTGATCCTTAAGAAAAGCTAGAGAGTCTCTAGCGGTGTCTGAAGGAGCTTTTTCAATGCAAGATAAAGTGAGAAATCTCTAGATACTGTATTTTGTCCTCTCAGGATTCCTGAGCATAGCTATTTCCGCCGCTCCCCCCCCAGACCGACTGGTATCTTATTGTTCAGCGAAATAGTCGAAAGCTCATAACAAGGATCAGAGAGCATCCCTCTTCTAACACAATGAAACATGCTGTCTGTCTTATTGAAAAAATTCTAAATATTCTCAAGAAATCCCGAGATCAAGATACTCGACCTGACGATGAAGGAAGAGTTTTACATTATAAAGGCAACATATCCTACAGTGACCGACCTGAAAGTTTTTTTCTTATAGAGGATTCCATTTTCTTGAGTTAGAATTCACAAACACTACAACCATTGAAAGAATTTTTTTTGAATTTCATCTTGAAGAGGTAGGCCAGCAGAATCGAACCCGTACCATATGAGAAGTGAGGAGGGGCTTCTCATTTAAATTTATTTACACCTGTTGAGTATACAATTTACGTATAATAGTTAATAAATACATATTATGAGCACATTTCTGGCAAAATATTTTTCAGAATTGCAATTTCACAAAAGAATTAAAATTTTTTCAAAAATTTTCAAAAAAAACCCACATTCCTACTCTATGATAATGGTATTCTTTCACATTTTCTAGCACGTGTAATTTGATAGATATGTAAAAGAATAAAAGTATATTGAATTTGTTTTATTAGCTCATTACAATGTGATGACAGTTCATTGAGTTGTGATGGATACTAAAGTACATTTGAATCTTATCTCAACTTTTATTTTTTATTTTCTTATTCATCACTTGCATCACGGGTATTTCTAAAAGGCAAACACCAATTACCAATCTACGCAGGTTTTCCTATAATTTTGCGTGTATGTTAGTTGATTCAGATCATTTTTCCTCTCTACCCCATGAAAGATTCATTTCGTTAGTCTGTGATCTGAAGGAAATTAGAAATGTTTTTCAGTGCGGAATCAAGTTTCTTAGAAAGTGAGTTTCATAGCTGAGTCCAACTCTCTTCGTGTTCCACACCATGCGGAGAGTAACATTTTGGAATTTGGGGAACTTTTTTCTACTAAATTCTAAAATAATTGATGAATTTCCAGTTTCTCAAACTTTCATTCAAGATGGATTATTTAATCTTCATCTAAAAAGTTACCCAAACTGTACTTTATCTCATTGCTTAATGATGGAGGTATGTGAAAACAGAGAAAATAAAATGACATTTTAATAAAAATCAATAACTTTTCATTCAATGTGCCTTTTAAACCCTTCACTGCTCTCAAAGCTTCCAACCGATCCATTTAAAATCTCAGATTGTCGTTGATCTAAAAAGAATAACTGATTGTTTAATGCGTAGTTTCTTAGTTTTTTTATGATTACATTCATACAAAATTCATTCAAAAATAAAAACTATTTTTCTCGCTAGATTAAATGAAAGTGAATTCATAGATCTGTTTTGGTGATTTATCGTTAATGAAATATTATTTCACAAAAGTTATTCCTACATGTGAAAAAGAGTGTGTTGCAATGTTTTTTTATTAATGTACCGTTGCTTATCTTTCAGCAAAGAGTTCAATCTCATGAGCACTTACTCACCAGTAGCTCCAGGTTATTTGTTCACACAATCACACTTTAATAATCCATGTGATAATCCCTTGGCTTTAATTGCTAACCACGGTTTAAACTTAATAAATTAACCCTTTAATTTATCACTAAAATTATACTGTTAATCTTTTACTAAATTTCGTAGTGAAATTATGAAATAGCTTATCTGATTATGTAATTTTACATTCTTTATTTCGTTGATTTCGTATTCCCCAACGATCAATCCTACTTTGAAAACTTGCAAATATTTTACGGCGTGACATTTGGGTGGAACATTGAAATCTTTTAATCTCATAATATGGTAAAATAACATATTTTAAACCTTAATTCACCTTTCTTTTCACTTAAACTCATTTTTAGAGACTCTAACTCGAAAACCGTATTTTCAAATTTAAATTTGTACAATAAAAATCGAATGTCTAATTTTAAGTTTCAAAATTAGAAAAAATGAATTTTGAGTATTGTTGTTTCATCGTAATATTCTAAATCTAATATTCATTGAAAGAAATGGTTATTTTTCTTACTTATGAAACATAAAATTAGACATTAGATTTTTATTGTACGAATTTAAATATGAAAATACTGTTTTCGAGTTAGAGTCTCTAAAAATGAGTTTTAAGTGCAAGGAAAGGTGAATTAAGGCTTAGTATGTTCTTTTACGAAAAAAAATTTTTGGTCCACCCTAGTGCGACATGTATTTCCCTGGATACGCGCAGAAATAAAGAAATTGTTCATCCATGTTGTAAAATCGGAGTTGATTTTTAGTCGAAGTTAAAGAATAACCTTCATTTAATAAAAGGTATTCACGTAACCAATGTATTACTTTAGTAAGACTTGTAAGAGAATTCATATTTAAATGTGAAAAAATATATATTTCGACCAATTCTCATCAGTTCTTCAAATGGATTATAAAAAGTTTAACTTTTACTAATCGTAGTATTTCATATAAATTCTTATGCAATAATGATGTTGACCGTTAACTATTGAATCGGAAGAAAAAGAAATCCCTTGAAAGAAAAAACCTTCATCTTGGCCATTGAAGACTAAGAGTTAAAGTTTAGTTTTAACAAGAAATAAGTTAACCTTTTTCCATATTCAATGAGATGAATCATTTCTGCTTTTATAAACTATTCAGGTTTTTATAGATTTTCTTCTCTCAACATCTGCAGAGATAAACTTAAATCGAAAGATTTTTGTTCATTTTGTACTTCACTTGAACAAAGATTTCTTCAAACCACCATTGTAAGGTATTCATGGTGAGAGCAAATATTACTCTTTGTATTTGTGCAAAAATATCAGTTTGAAATACAATATGAAGCGTGCATAAATTTTTCCAGGTGAATGGCAATTTCTGATAAAAATTTCTCGGAATCAGTTAATTTTGGCATGCAAGAGATTTGGAATAATCTTACGTCCAACAAAAGTTGATCTATTGAAAGAAAAGGAACCTTTGAAACTCTACTGAAAAATTTCGCGTCAAATTTTCAAACACGAAGTGAAGAATGTAGAAGTACATTAGGGCACTGCTTTTTGAAATAAGATCACGAGGAATCGCTCCAGATTGATCAATTATATGATGAAGAACTAACTCTGAGGCTATTTCTATCTTTCGTGAGCTACTATGGTCAAAACTCTGATGTGTATAGAAATAAATTCAAATGGCCGCCATCGGTTTTCTCGCTTTTTAAAGGCTACTGAATAAAAATATCGATATATTCTGTTCAAGCAAATTATTCCGCTCCTAAAGATACACAGATTGTTTGAAAAATATTCTCCGTTTAGATTTCGAATTTCTGGCTAATTTTTAACCAGATGTCGCGCATCAGTCACATCTTCCTAACAAGAGGCTTTTTAATTGAGAACGTTTCATATTAAGGATAGAATTGTTCATGTAGTTCCCAAATATTACTCCTGTATCTTACAAAATCTTTAGATTGTCGAGAAAATCCTGGTTAAGTTTTGGCGCAAGTGCAAATTAATTTGAATACGATTTTTATCCAAAATAATTTTGGCCTGTTTCCAACACCTAGAATAAATATTTAATACACAGTTTCTCCCGGAATCATGTCTAGATTACGATTGTGCGCGATCTAAAAGAGGTAAAATCAAAAGCAGTGCCCTAGATCTGCGATAAATTGATAAAAGTCTCATTCATTGACTTGA
>KL566951.1:2465-17705 GCA_000715275.1 Gyrodactylus salaris
AATATCCCGATGGAAGAAACGCTTATCATCATGACTTCAAAGGAGTTTTTTGCAAGATTTACATAAGAGGTTGGTCAGTCCAATTAGTGTTAAGAATTGTATTCAAAACCAAGAGACTATTCAACCTCATTCGATAGAAAGAAAAGAAAACAAGAATCAAAGAACATTCAAGAAGAAATGATTCAGCTATTAGTCAACATTAGGCTACAACGAGGCTGTTTAATTGATCCATCACAATTCAAAGTCTTATCAATAAATCCTTAAGAAGAACTATTGGATCTAGTATACATAGCTTTTATATCTAGAATCTCACACAAGAATCAGGAATGTTAGCAATAACTCTGAGAGGCTTCAAGAGACATCAGAACTCTTCTTGAAGCGTGTACCTCGTTGGTCACTAGTCTCTTCGAGTGAGTTCATATTCCGCCTTCCGGCGTAGTTGGTCCTATTCCGCTTATCGGAATAGATCAGATCACGAATGCTCTTTGGGCCAAAGTGCAGGCAAATAGTTCGTATACAACAAGTATTTATAAGGGCACGTCTAACGTTTGGCATGAAGATGATATATATCCAAAACTCCAAGGCGTAATGGACTGACTTTAGGGATGAGAAGAATTTGGAAAAGTTCACAATGATTCCTTGTCTATCTGGATGGCTCAGAAGCCAGTTGTTGTGTGTTGCATATAGGCGGAGAAGATTGCTAGTCACTAGGGGAAATGAAAATAACAGAAATACAGTCGATGTACTCAGGTGTCCGACGATTCTACGCATTTCTGTGGAAGCTTTAGAGGTCTGATTTAGCCCCAGGGTCATCTGCTTCAGCATGACACGTCGGAATTTTATCACAATGAAACAGTTTAGGAACAATATCGAAATTGTCGGCACTGAATAGCTACCGATTGCGACAATGAGAACGTTGGTTTTAGCTCCAATTGAAGATTTATTTGTGAAGGAACAATTGACTTTTCCGTTATTATTCGTGAGGGAATACACCAAGAAAATGTGTGAAAAGATGACGGTACCCAAAATGTAATTTGCAACGATGATGTACGATGTATTCTTGACGTATAAATCCCCGCGGGCTTTTATTGGGTAATATATTGTTATGAGACGGTCCGCTGTAAAGACCACAAATAAGGTCGAGGCCACAAAGTTACTCACGTCAGTTAACAACGTTAGGGCCTTACAGGAGAATGCGTTAATGCCGTCTATTTTATAGTCTAAACGACCTTCAGAGGCATAGATGAGACCCTTTCCAATGAAATCATCGAGAAGACCGTTGAAGAATAAATCAAAAATATGAGCAACCGCTATGGAAATCACATAGAGGTTGAATCTACACTTTACTCTTGAGTGTAATTTGTAAAAAGCTGAAATGAGTAAAATATTCCCGGGTATCCCAATGCAGACAATCACTGGAGTGACGTATGCTCTGAAAATGTATAGCAACTTTCGATCCCATGTCAGCATTTTATTCCATCGGTAGATGCTGGTCAGAGTTTACAATAATTCTCGTACATCAACATTCTTATTGTAAAAGAGGAAATGGTAATTTCTTAGAGAGGATATTTTCAACCAATAGGAGGCAATTTGTCTATTCTAATCACTGATACACTTTTGTGAGATATGTCATTTATATATGCTCTCTTTTTTGACTCTTTACATTCCTAGAATTTATTTACAAAAATATTATAATTTTTATTTAACTATCTGTGTCCACATTTCAGCATTCATTCAGAGGATGTAAGATGAGAACGTCAATAGATTTTTGTTTGAATGAGAATAATCTATTGTTGTTTATAAGAGAAACATACTTTTTGTTGAGGCATAAAATGGTACATTGTCTATTTCAGAAGGATCTTGTTCCCTTTTACTAGGCTATAAAAGTTTCATAAAATAATCTCCATCATTAAAAATTACAAGATGAAAAGTAACGCGTCAACTGAAGTTTCTCAAGCTATAACGTAATCTTGGTTCAATTTTTTTTCAATGCACGAACAAAATATGTGAAGTTTTGGGAGATGATGTCGTGTTCACACAACTTAATGATGGTTCAACAGATTCCGGAAAGCCTGGCTAATATTCACGAAGAATTGGATATGAAGATAATAGAAAATCCAAGGATTACTCTTCGCGAATTTTCAACAGAGCTCAATTGTTCATTAATAAGCTTTATTATTGGATCTCTCATCCCCTGTCGGACAAAAAATAATATTTCTGACGAAATTCCGCTCCGAAATTGGTTTCGTCAGCGCAAGATCCCGTGTGTCTTTAGCAAAGACTCCTCACAAACGCGAAGAAAAATTTCTGACTTGGATTGGGAAATCCTTATTCACCCTCCATATTCTCCTGGCTTTACTCCTTCAGATTTTCATCTTTTCAAGATCTGCAAAATGATCTTATTGGTATAAAACTCAAAGCAAGAAAGGAGGTTTGTTAGCGTCATATTTCAGCTCAAAGAACTCAGACTTTTGGAAGAATGGGAGGAAAAAGCTACCTGGTAGCTGGAAAAGTGCTTTTGAATCAGATGGAAACTATTTTTTATTTTAAATTAAAGCTTTTCGTAGAAAAGATGACTATTTGGATCTCACTCAAAATTATTATTCAATTTGAGAGTTCATTATGGACATAAAAACCAAATTAAACACTTTTGAAACACGGCTGACTGCTTAAAACTGACCGAGTAGTCTTCAATCTCCAAGTAGTTCATCAGTAGTGCGTGCGAATATTTCCACTCTTGAAAGCCAATTGAACTGGAAGAGTGTATTGCAATTCTTAATTTTCTATAGAAGACTAACTATAACCAAATACCTCAAGTGTCCTCCTCCCTCGGGTATACCAAGGGATTTCGTTAGATTGACCTGCTCTCCTCTGCTTTTTTTATCTTTGACGATGTTATAATTAATTGATTAGTTCATTACAAATTCTGGTTGTTACCTAGATTTATTTTTCATATTTGAACATATTGTCTCTACTGTCGTGATGCATTCCAAACGTATTTTATGTTAAAGTGATGAACATATTTTTATGTAGATGGGCTGTTCATGTGATGTCGTAAGACATTTATAAACCATACGAAATACTTTTTAATGCTTCTCTCGCTAAAAGACATTCATTAATTAATTATTTTGTCCGATAACTTGTATTTCTTAAAAACTGGACAGTGATCACTGTGGACCGAGTTTGTATTCAGAAAATATTGGTTTTTTTTGTTGGCAATCTTTAACCCATAACTGGTTCTGTTAGCTGGTACGGCGTAAAGGAATTTTCCTGAAAGATCAAGAATAGGTTGCTACTACTCATGAACGATTGAGCAGCCTCGTGACGACGTATTCCAGTAAAGACTTTAACTCAAATTTATGAATCCCGTAATTTATGAATCAAGGAAACCTCATAGTTTCTTACGACCTGGGCAATTTATGGGAGTGTATAATGAATTTAATTACTTTTCTTCATATTCCAGACTTTGCTTTAACTTTCAGTAAGAATTCCTGGATTATCACGATTTTCGATGAGTGTGGCGACATAATTTCGTTCCGATAAATATTTTTCTTAATTAATTTTTCATATGATTCGGATTCATGAGGTTATTTATTTGAACCTGTCTTCAAATTTTTAATTTTTGTACTCTTCAATATTTTTTCAACTGCAATAACTGGTAGGTTCCTTCTCAATGAGAGTTTAGAAAACATAGAATATCTGATAGAATTTCTCGAATCAAAAAGGTTATTTTTAGGAAAAATTACATTGCAGGATAAACCGGTACATCCGACGTTGAACCTACTAATTCTTGTCAAGTTGAGCGAATATCTTCATTTGCGTATTAAAGAAAATACTTTTTGAATTGTGTATATCTCAACCTTGTTATTTGATAGAAATCATTTTATTTTGTTCATCTAAAATTGTACACATATTTGACATTTCAATGAATACCAACACTTTTCTGAGCTGATCACTAAGGATGGCTGAGATTACACTTGGCTTCTTGGAATTCATTGAAGAACTATTGATTTAACTCCAACTATTGCCGAAAAAATGGGTAAAACATCAGGCCAATATCTAACACAGTAAGCATTGAAAATAAAATAATTTATTTTAAAAATACGCCTCCATACGCGTTTGGTCTTACAGGGGATGACGTAGAGGTATGTTCTCCGGTATCCTTCATCTTCGAAATGAGTTCACTTTGTAAATACTTTCAAACCCTCATGCCCATGTGAACCCGAAGAGAGTAAGATTTCACTGTGAAATTCAATTCGAAAAATGCCAACCATCAAAAAGAAGAAAAAATACTCTTCTTCAATGGTTCTTCTTTCTTATAATAAGCGTTTCTTTGATCAAGCTTTCTTTCTAGAATCCTTACCGTTCAATAAAGAATTCTGAAAATAAATTAGTCTCTCTGAATAGAGGTAAACCAGAATTATAAAAATTATGATTTATGAGTATTTCTTTAAAATTTAGATCATTTTTACTCAAAGCAAACGTCATACATCTGTTTTTAATCGGCAAATTGTAAATAAATAACATTATTTGAAACAAGCCAACAAGAATCGTTTAAAAATTATTCCTTACCAAATATATGAAGGAGGAATAATCAATTTCCTTGATCTTCTTCATAGTAGGATTTGTTCAAGGTGATCAAAAATCGTTTGACTAATTATAAAAAGTTTCCAATTAGGGGCGTTTTACTATTTTTTTAAATGAGTAAACACCTAGAACTTGACAGGAATAAGGGAATTGAAATACAGGTTAAAAAAACCAAAAGGTAGAAACTCTCCTTTGAATTTGACAATCCCAAAGTATCATTATTTCAGTTACAGAACAACCAGAAAATAAAATTTGTTGTCATAGCAATCTGGTAAGACACTAAAATACCCTAGTTTACATGGGATTTGACCATGTTTCGGATAGTTTTAATAATGAATTGTAAAACTTGATTCCTTTCGACTTGTTACTTACCGTTACTAAACATGGACAATCATAGAAATCATATATAAAAATTATTTATTTTATTTATTAAAAGATATTTCCGTTGGATAGAAACCTGATTTTCAATGATTGTTCATTCTGATAAATCTGTAATTCCTAGGCAAAGAAGCTCAAAATGATAAAATTCTTATAAAAACCTATTATTTTCCAAATAGGAATTTTTTGCTATATTCTCTTTATCAAAAAATATTCTTATTTCCTTGAAAATTGACAAAAGTCACCTGTCCTGATCTACTGATCAGAGGGGAATCTGGATCAGTGGCTAGCCAATCTACTTGTCGCGAGTACGATTCCTCCCTATGGCATACTGAAGAGTCCAAATAAGGATGAAACGTAATGAAATGTCTGGTTAATGATTAAATTCACTTCATCTGCATTTGCTTCATCTAAAATAGTATAATATGATTCTTTCTTTAGAGATCATCCACGCAATAATTAGATTTGTACAGATTGACCTCTGATTGACTGAAATTGAAATGGTTTCGAATGCCATGTACAATTAAATGGAAAAATAATTATTTTATTGATGCACTGACTAATCAACAGGGCCTCACAAAGAATTTCCTTGATATTTTATAGAGCTTGAGAAATTACACATGATGCCATCATGTCATGATATAAAAAAATGGCGAATTTATAAATGCATATTGTGAATATTATATTCGCTTATATTTAAATGCATATATATGGGTATATTTATTAATTTTAAGAGCATATAAAAGAAATGGGATACAATTTCAATCAATTTTACCTTAAAATGAATTGAAAAATATATTACAATGAGACGAAGATAAAATCATCAGATTAAATGTGTTTCTATGAAAGATACGCCTTTCAATCTCTTCTTAATCTTCGTTAAAAAATATACAATAACTCACAGAACTTGTCACATCAGGAATTAGGTATTGAGATTCAATTGGAAATTCATCGATTCTTAAGCATACCTAAGAGACTGACTACCGTTCAAGATAAGTCAAAATAATATGTTGATTTGTATCCTAAGGAATTCACATTGAATAAAAGCGGATTATATTGTATTTTATGCCATACGAAAATTAATGCTTCAAAAAGATCACTAAAGATCACAAATTTAATATTTTCGAAAGTTTGACTAAACTATCAATATTGGATATTTAGTGTCTTTCATACGCGCATATAAATGAATATTTTCAGTTGCCCTGCTAGACATTTCTCAAGCAAGTTATTTTCATGGAATTTCATTTTTATACAGCCAATGAGAATCGTTCAATAGTAATTTAAACCAGGTATCGTTAATTGAAAGTAAATCAAGTTACCGAACCTGTATGTATTTTTTTCGTTTAAGAATAATTATGATTTTTCAAAAGCCTATTAAACGATGCGAAATAAAGCGTTGGTCCCTTTTTGAATATCAAGGATGAAGCAAAAATCATATTGATATTTTCTAAATTTCTACGTGACTATTCAATACGGAAATGTAGCGTGTCTGAAAATTATGTGATTTCAATATTTTTCGTTCTTTTGCTAATAAATTCTAAGAGAATCATATCGTCATGAATCTATTGGTATTTAAAGATTTGAGGGCATGATATCTCGATTAAAGGGATTCGATTTTATCTAGTTCATTAAGATGTCTTTGTGGTATTTTCCAGTCCAAGTAGAAATCTTGATCTATAAATTCTTTCTGACAATTACTCTCCCGTCATGTAAGTCAAGAGGAAGAATCAGATTTTTTATTATCTCTACCAATAATTGTTTTATCAAAACTTGATCAGAAGCACGTGAAAACACTTCATCTTATTAGGCGATGAAAAACATAGATTGAGGCTAGATCAAGAATGAAAGCATAGAAAGCGTAATTTTCATCCAAATTGAGATGAAAGTAGAGCATTCTTAAAGTTTGCAAGGAAGACATTTTTGGTTAATTATGATTCATGGTTTTGATTTCTAGCAATAATTTTATCATTTAATTGACTTTGACCTTTCGGCTAAAGAAACACAACATTATGCTGGAGGCAGATAAAATATCTGATGTTTGCTTAGCAATATTTATAGAATTTTGAAACAAAAAATTAGACATTTGATTTTTTTCGAGTTAGAGTCTCTAAAAAAAGAGTTTTAAGTGGAAAGAAAGGTGAAATATTTTTTTCTACAATAATATTCACTATTCAGAAGTGGCCTAACCCTACTGTGTGAGCTTTAGATACCTAGAGTATTTTAAAACCACTCAGAGAATAATATTATCTTGGTGCCTTAGTGACAATCTGTATTCGACTAGTATGATTACAAATTGCCAGCTATCCGACCAAATTTCGTGCACATGAAAAGTTCTTGCCATATTTCGACTCATTAAATATAAATTCTAGAAGGATTCTCACACTATTCGCCTCAGTATTACTACTTGTCATGTTCCTAGGTAACATTACTCAAGAACTCATCTAAAGATTTTCCCCAGAAACAAGATTGCTTAGTTAAGAAAAAGTTAAAATATTTTAAATAAATCTAGGAGTACGGTTGCCTGCCTTGTTCGAATATTCTCCGGTTGTACGAGATTTGATTGATTTAAATGTTGAAAATTACCAAGTGCGATAACGCGTTAAATATAGAAACAAAACCTAGTAGCTTCGAGAGCAATCATTTGCAAATTATATATAAATCAGCGATATAATCATAATTTATGCATAGATTTTCTAGGAAGAAGATTGACGAAAAAGGGGGCAATTTATTCCAATAAAAAATTGACAACAAAGCTATCTCAAAAGATAATTGTTGATCTCTTGCACTCGCGGCTTCGCTAGGTGCAATATGAATACGGACCTCTCACTGGACTTGTATGATCTCTGACCGATCCAGGCGTAAAACTAAACATTTGCACATCACTTTATAATATCAAATATTTATTATCATTTTATTTTTAGATATTTACTCATTTTTTTAAAGAAAAAACAGAAAATTAGCAATAGATTCGGAAAAATAATGTTATTCAATAAAAAATAACGCATAGCAACTTAATATATAAATGATATTCTCATGTTTTTGCAAGTATTAGATTTTACGTTATCGCATTTTTTCTTTCAAATTCAATTTCTAACTGAGAATTCCACAAAAAAGTTGAATCTACCAAACTCTACCATTTTTTGTTTTGTCAAATCATAAAAAATATTGAAAAATAAAAAAACTCGTTGAAGGTTGTCTAACTTGGCAAGAATAGTATATAGCGCGTTGATTTCAGACATACTCAGTCTTTCACATGTCATATTAGGGTGACCCGCTACAAATAAAGCGCTAGATATGGTCGAGATCAAACGATACAGAATACTACCGATTTCTCTAGATCTGAAATACTAAGACTTCAAAGCCAAGATTTTTATTTTCTCTTATTCGTTAAAATGATTAAAGCTTATTGGGTTGTAATGACATAACTGAGCAGAAGAAACCATTCTCTTGAATCTATCGACAAATTTGTGAGAAGATAAATTTGAAAAACTAAATTTTATCACGTATTTTCTTCAAAATGTCGGCTTTTTTCGTTCGTGAAAATGATATAACTCGATTTAAGATTAAACTCTCATGTAAGGTCAAAGGAGGACATAACAGAGGAGGAGTTGAATAATGTTCTCACTCTTAATATTTGAATATTATTCAGTTTATTTATTGCGAGAGAGGAACCCCTCAAGATGAAACTTATTTGAAAGATGTTTAAATTTTGACTCTCAACATTTAAAGACCCGAATGCTTCAATGGAGAGCGTAAAAGAATCATGAACGATAGGCGGCTTTATACGTCTAAATAAGATTTCAAATTTCTCTAACAAAAAATGTGTAAATATGCAAATTATCAGGAGAGTAGATTATGACTTTGAGTAATGCAAGAGTTATGCCAGCCTTAATTGTATTAGAATTCATTTTGATTAATTATTACCATTTTTCCTCTTCTTCCTACTCAAATGCATCGGATATGCCAAGATTAACAATAACGCCTCTAATAAATATTGGATAGAATCTTCTCTTGCTCTTCATTTCACAAAACTTGACACCTCCTCTCATTTTACTAGGAATATCAATGCTTTATTATAAGCAATGTAAATACAGGTCGGAGCCTTGTGAAATACGAATTATTGCTTGTATTAATTATAAAACCCTCACAATTCTTATCCAGAATACTCTCAGACTCATCGAGTGTATGTTCGGACAATGAGAGTCTTCTTTATTAAAGTCCAAAGCTTAAGGGCATGGCCAAGAAATGAATAGGACGAGTTAATAAGAGGGCAGATTTTGCGGGCCTTTCTTCGGGAAAAAGTCGAATAGACACATTCGGAAGATGCAGTCAAACGTCAATCAGCCAATAATATTGGAGGGGAAATTTAGACTTGTGAGGGCTTTATAATTAATACAAGCGATAATTCGTATTTCACAAGGCAAGATTTGTATTGCTCTAAATCTAAAGGTTCTCCCACTAGTAGCAATATACATCAAGTGTCTTTTTCCACCTCCTTATTATTTCCATCTGATGCTTAAGTAGGCTAAAGAGATGATTATCTGATAGAGGTCAATCAAGAAAGTACAGTAAGCGTGTTCAATATCTAAACCAAAAAACAGTCATTCTTGATTTCTGACTGGGTAGAAATGTTTAGTCGAGCATAAGAGGAAAAGTCATTCCTTTCCCGTGTGTTTGATAAAATATTTTCCGCTCGAAAATGCTTAAAAATTCTCTTTTTTATACCTATTCCCAAAGCAGTAGAATTCGACATAAAAATATTTTTTAATACTCAGAAAATCAGAATTACAACAGTAGCGTTATCTGTTATGAACTAAGTTCCATGCACTAGTGAGGTTTTCTTTACAAGAAAATGTTGAATATGACATAATATGACAAGAGTCTATCTACTCAAAGCTGAACGGTTAAGAAGTTTCGAGTGAATCTGAAATGAACATCTATGGACAAATCTTTTCTCTTTATAATTCAAGTACCATATGGATACTTTAGCATACTTCAATTTCATGCTTGTCAGGGACCAATCCTTCAATGTCATCAACAACCATGAAATTTTTATTTTATACTCTCTTGTTATATATAAACGGCATGTAACAACAACTCGTCAAATATTTATTTTTGTTAAAGGGCTGCTCTTCCTTTCACTCTCAATGACGATTAATCCTAATCTCAATAAGGACAAAAGTTCTCAGAAGTACTCCAAAAGGTAAAAAGCCACAAAATAAACACAAATCGACTGCAAAATAAATAATTAATCTTCTTGAATAAAATTAGCTGATATAAATTAATTTTGGTTAAAATTGCACCATAAAAACAAGAGTTTATCTCATCTATAACAATCATTTGGGTTTCTTTAGTGAGGGGATCTCAAACAAAGCATTGATCAAAAACTTTTATTGCACTATTTCAGCTTGATATAACAAGATATATCAGATAAATGTTTTCAAATTCGTGAGGATATTTATTATCGAAAGCTTGTTCCTTATCTCAGGGAACACACTAATGAGGTACTTTGGTGAATGTACTCCCAACGTTTTTCTTTCCCCTTTCACAGGATCAAATCGGGTGGATTTCTTTATCAAGTAGAATTAATTAATTTTTAAATACAGTTAACGATCAAATTTGCGACTTTATCAGAGAGAGAGAAAAATAGATGTATTTTTAATTTAAACCTCGCATTCGATTCAACTTTTTTCTATTTCATTTAGTTTAACAAATGTAAAGGATCTACTATTCTTTAAAGCACTGTTAATATACCTCCCCCTTTTTTCCAACAAGTTCATGTATTTTAGGGTTGGTAAGCATGTGCATTCGTTCCATGTTTGCGACTGCCTGAAAATGTATAAATATCTTTTTAAATATTTAAAAAATAGATTTCTAAAATCTATAAATCTTCAATAAAAGTTTGTAAATATTGATTTAAATGAAGCATTTTAGGGTTTTTAAGGTTGTAATTACAAATATTATTCAGCGAATAGATATGCAAGGATTTCTTAAAAAATTTGCTGAATAGGTACTCATATTAATTGAATATAAATTGAGTACATTTCTTGAAGAATAGAATAATATTTTCCTAGCATCCTGATGATTAATAATCATTGATTATTCTTCTGACGCATTGAAGAACAAAAGGCCTATATTTCTCAAATATTATTGGCCTACTATAGAAGGCAAGTCAAGAATGCATAGAATGCACATATTATGTTCAATATTTTTTTCCTTTGAATGCCTGAACATAGATGATATTCTTGAAAGCATAAAGAGATAAATTATTATTTTTGATAAGTAAACTGAGATATAAACGTGATTTCGTACATCTTTCAACTACAGAAAATAATATAGATTTATTGAATTTCTAAAAGGATTTTTATGTCATGATTCAACAAAAATTCAGCTCGTAATAACTTAACAAATTACATCATTACTACAAATGGATTACTAGAAAATCGATAGATTACCCTTCTATTAGAATATTATCTCAGAGAGAGAGAGAGAGAGAGAGGAGATGCCTGTTGCAGAAATCTATATTTTCTCAATTATTCAATTACTGTGCAGTGCCTATTTTTGCATATAATCTTTCATGGTTTTCAATATATAGTTTTGACTTGAAGAAGAGAATGCAGGCTTTATAAGGTGTTGTAAGTTGGGGGGATTATTAGAGTTAATTATAGTTTTTCTAGCTTGTAATACTTTTTTTAGCATAAAAAACTTCCCAGCAGTTAAACTAGCATAGTTTTGGAGGATCGTTCCCCAAGTCCTATAAATATGATATCTCATATGGCGTGGGTTCGATTCCGGTCTCCTCCCTCCCCTCATGTGAACCCGAAAAGAGTGAGACTCAGCTATGAAACTCAATTCTAAGAAGAAAAAAAGAGTTTTCTTAAAAATAACAAGAATTTTCAAGGGCCAATAGTGTTCTATTCTCTAACTAGTATTACAAAAATAAGGGTAGAGATGCTCAGTTCTGATAAGCACAAGATAGTCAGTTAATATATGAAGAAATTAAAGATAGCTATTGAAAAACAAAATCCCTAATGTAATCAATCACACCAACCATTTATGAGTCAACATGAATGTTCAAGATTTTCAAGGTACAGCCATCAAGAAATAGTTAAATCAATCATTTGCATATTATGGTACTGAACCTTTTGTTTAAAAAAACCCAAAGGCAGGTAAAAAAAGTCATAGCTCAACTTTGTATTAGGTCAATTCATCTCAAATTACACTGGTCGAATGAATATTTGTGGAATAAGAATAGTATGCCTTTGAAAATTCAATTCGGAAAGAAGGTAATGCTGGCAGTTTTCTGGTGTACAAGAGGAGTGTTACACTACGATTTGCTTCCACATGGTAGGACAATCAAGACTGCAGCTTATTGCGACTCTGTGACGATGGAATTGATAGCATTCAAATCGAAATTTTTCCAGCAAAGAAATCTCGTTTCGCCTCAGTTCTACCCCATCCAACATATATTCCTTCAGATTATCACCTCTTCACATCTCTACTTTTGAGAAAAGTATCTCTAGATGATGAAGTTTCGGAAACTGTCGAGCACTCTGAATGCGAATACGATAATGTAGACCTTCGCTACTCATTAGTGGAGTTAAGAGATATTGAGCAGTTGAGTCATCGGCGAGAGGACTTTTGCCCATAGAGATTATTGAAAGAGATTGTGAAAATAGAGAGATAATTTTCTCAAAAAGTACTGGTCTACTCTACAGCATCACATTTTGCTTATAATCGAAATTATGAAGAGGTGAAAATGGCAATTACTTCTAAAGACAACCATTTCTGGTCATTTCTAGGGGCATAAATCATTTCGATTAATCAGTGTAAATTGAGATGAATCAACCGTTTTTCTCCAACGATTCTCATTAGCTTTCAAATTATAAAACCAATCACTAAATCGAACTGAATGATGTGGATATTTCACCTATAGTCTGTGTGTCTAAAATCCCAAAATACGCTTTAATGTTTACTCCCCTCTCGAGCTAGAATCTTTATTCAAAAGAAATCAAGGAAGCAAATTCTGATTGATCTGCCTCCTCTCTGCAATGCAGGCAATGTGAAATAGTTGAGGAATTCCATTCGAGAACAAATAATTAATGATTGATGGATAGTTTTGAATATTATTATCTTTCCTTTTAAAGATGTTAAATTATACTTTAGATATTCAAATTTTAGTGAGAAACACCTTCTGAATGACTCTTGCAGCTCATAAGAATTGTCATTCAACCCTTCTTTCCTACTTTTAATATTAGGAATCATTCAGAAACAATGATGAAGTTAGAATGGCTATCGATGAGTATATCGCCTCTAAAGACAGAAGATTCTGGTCCAAAGGCATAAACACACTTCCATTAAGATGGCAGAAGACCATTGACTCGAATGGAGATTATTTTGAAATGAAATAGTTTTTTGAATAAAAGATATAATAAAAATAATTTTTTTCTAAAAGTGCGGATTGAGATGAATCGACCTAATATTTAATTTTCTCGAAATATTCAAATAATTTTATTTAGAAGGGCTGCCAAAAAATTCAATAAAATTAATATTTCTAAATAACGTGTAGATTTTACATCCTGAATTACACGTGCAACTTCCTGGAATAAATCAATTTTCCCCCGAAAATTGATTATAATGTATAATGGAATTGACACGAAATAACTCGCTGTGATAAAACCTTTTGCTGCTATACTCATCAAATTCACAGGTATCATTTTCAATGAAGAACCAATCTTATTGCGATGAAATTTGTGTGTGACAATGAATCATAGTCATAGTTTCTGATTCACTTCAATTCATAGAAATTAATTCCATAAAGCAGTTTTTTTCCTTAGAATTGAGTTTCATAGCCGAGTCTAACTCTCTTCGGGTTCACATGAGGGGTTATAATGGGGGAGGAAGGTTTAGAAACGATTTACAAAGTAAATATGTTTCAAGGAGGGAGGAGACCGGAATCGAACCCACGCCATGTGAAATATCATATTTGTTCGACTTGGGGAGTTCAAGATTACCCCTCTTGAAAAGGATAACAGAGAATGATATCGAAGCCTTAATACCAAAAGAGAATATGAAGGTTCCTTTGCTGTATGATTGTCAACCAACGTCGGTATGTATAGAAAGAAGTTTTTCCCGTATGAGGGACATTCTAGGAGATGACAAGCCCTTCACATTAGATAACTTGAAACATGACATATTTCTTAATCAGAAAGAAATAATTTGTGCCTTTTTTTCAGAAAAAAAAAATGTATTTTTTCTTGTAGCCATACTCATGACTTCAAAACTTGACAGAAACTAATTTGAAATAGCATATATTCTCAATGAGTAGTACTGATGAGTTATCTGTGAGCATAGTAATACTCAAATCCTCAAAGTTTCTCCAAACAGTTTGCCATTGTATAATTAACTCTGAGAGGAAAACTGAAAGATGTGGGAAATAATATTTTTAAACAAAAAATGCATTACTTCTCTCTCTCTGTTAAATGATATCAAAGATAATCGGTTATATTATTACTCTTCCCCATTTAAGTGCCTTGAAGTGTTTAGTATTTTATCTAAAAGTACTCCCTTCAATCGTTCAACTTAATGTTTTGTAAAAAAGAATCATAATTGAATACTCATTAGTATTGTGTACAAGAATTTAACAAACTCTGACAGAAAGAAGCATTTGAAAAAGAGTATTTCTATTTGCCATAGTTTTCAATTTGAAATATATATCTACGTGCCAATAATACCCAAAGAGCCGAGAAAATATACTTCATTTGGAGTAAAAGCAATCCACAAAAAGGAGGCCAGAGGATAATTTAGACTCTTAAAAGTGTAAACCAACTGAGATACTTTTGATGTCTACATCAAGTATTATAGTATACATGACTGTGTGCATTGATTTTAATTGCTCAATTATGGAACGTATTGCAATTAGAGGAAGTACGTTATTTTTGCCATTCTCATTTTCCCTTTTCTTTTCTAGCTTCCCATAAGAAAATTTTTGTAATGACTTTTAATTGTTTATTTTTCAGATTTTATCATTTCAAGCAATCACCAAAGATTACAAGCCTTCTACAAGACCTTCAGGTTAGAGGGAGGGAAGTGTTAAAACTGTTAATCTAAATTTATTGAACATTTTAACACTGATCAACCTGCTCTAAAAGTCTTTCGTCCTTATTGATCAATCGTTTTGGGAGGGATGGTGTAGTGGATTGTTCCCCAAGTCGAATAAATATGATATTTCACATGGCGTGGGTTCGATTCTAGTCTCCTCCCTCCTTGAAACAT